>VUQH01043461.1:62505-89009 GCA_015106775.1 Etroplus canarensis | reverse complement strand
ATTCCAGAAAAGTTGGGACGTTCTTTAAATTTGAACAAAATGAAAACTAAAAGACTTTCAAATCACATGAGCCAATATTTTATTCACAACTTAGAAATATAACAATTTTATGCACAAAATGAACTCATTTTAAATTTGATGCTTGCTACAGGTCTCAAAATAGCTGGGTCAAGGGCAAGTTTATCATGGTGTAGCATCTCTTCTTCTTTTCAAAACAGTTTGAAGACGTCTGGGCATCAAGGTTATGAGTTTCTGAAGTTTTGGTGTTGGAATTTGGTCCCATTCTTGCCTGATATAGGTTTCCAGCTGCTGAAGAGTTTGTGATCATCTTTGACATATTTTTCATTTAATGATGCGCCAAATGTTCTCTATAGGTGAAAGCTCTGGACTGCAGGCAGGCCAATTCAACACCCGAACTCTTCTCCAATGAAGCCATGCTGTTGTAATAACTACAGTATGTGGTTTTTGCATTGTCCTGCTGAAATACACAAGGCCTTAACTGAAACTGATGTTGTCTGGAAGGGAGCATATGTTGCTTTAAAACCTTTATATACCTTTCAGCATTCATAGTTCCTTTCAAAACATACAAGCTGCCCATACCGTATGCACTTATGCACCCCATACCATCAGAGATGCTGGGTTTTGTACTGAATGCTGATAACACGCTGGAAGGTCTCCCTCCTCTTTAGTCCAGAGGATGCAGCGTCCATGATTACCAACAAGAATGTCAAATTTGGACTCATTTGACCATAGAACACTTTAACACTTTGAAACAATCCATTTCAAGTGAGTCTTGGCCTACAGGACACGACAGCGCTTCTGGACCATGTTCAGATATGGCTTCCTTTTTTGCATGATAGAGCTTTAGTTGGCATCTACAGATGACACGGCGGATTATGTTAACCGACAGCGGTTTCTGGAAGTATTCCTTGGCCCATTTAGTAATGTCAGTGGCACAATCATGCTGGTGAGTGGTGCAGTGTCGTCTGAGGGCCTGAAGGCCACGGGCATCCAATAAAGGCCTTCGGCCTTGTGCCTTAAGCACAGAGACATCTCCAGTTTCTCTGAATCTTTTGATAATGTTATGCACTGTAGATGATGAGAGTTGCAAAGTCTTTGCAACTCTCATCTACATGCACTCTTTCACAGATCGTAGAGCCTCTGTCTATCTTTACTTCTGAGAGACTCTGCCTCTCTAAGACATCCCTTTTTATAGCTAATCATGTTACAGACCTGATGTCAATTAACTTAATTACTTGCTATATATTCTCCTAGCTGAATCTTTTTGAACTTTCTTGCTTTTTCAGCCATTTTTCCCCCCGTGCCAACTTTTTTGGGAACTGTAGCAGGCATCAAATTTGAAATGGGCTCATTTAGTGGATGAAGGTGTACAATTTTTCAGTTTGAACATTTGTTATGTTATCTATATTCTGTTGTGAATAAAATATTGGCTCATGTGATTTGAAGGTTTTTTAATTTTCATTTTGTTCTAATTTAAAGAACGTCCCAACTTTTCTGGAATTTGGGTGTTCCGGTGTTTTCATTTACTGCCAGTCGTCTAGTTGGTTGTCTAGCTGGTCGTATAGCTGGTAGTACTAGGGTTAAAGTACACCGTGTGCATTTCAAGATTTTCTTGTTTTATTGGCCTTTTCTTTTGGAAAGGCACTTTCAAGCAATCTGAACAAATCTGATCAGCCGCAATATCAAAACCACCCATTTAATAATGGGTAGGTTTTCTTTGTGCCCCTAAAACAGCTTTGCCAATGGGCACAAGTGTCAGTGGATGCTTTGGATTCTGTAGGTTGCAGAGAGGGGCCTCTGTAGATCAGTCTTGTTGTAGTGTATTATGTGCAAATTCACTTGCATTTGGTCTGCAACAATATTAAATGGGCTATACCTGTTAAAGTAACATCCACATGAATGCCAGGACACAAGGTTTTCTGTAGCTGATTGTGCAATCCATAATTTAATCCAAAAAGGTAACCTTCCATATATTCTGTAATCATTACACAAAATGATTATCCTGTTTTTTGAGATGCTCTAGTATATGTTATTTCAGCAGTTTAGTTTTTCTATATGAACTGCTCCCTTTTTCATTTATTTTGACTGCTCACTCTTTTTAGGCTAATAATAAATTGCAGATGAGACAGGCAACTATGTAAGTGAATGTTGAGCTTCCAGTTTAGCTGTATTGATAAGGGCAGATAAGACTTTTGGCCTATCTTAATCACCTGTCAGCTCCATCAGTGGCCCTCGGGCCTCTAACCGAGGAGGAGTGTCTGATGTCCCATATTGCCCTGCTTCTCTGGTGTCTAGGAAGATAATGAGACAATACTGTACTGAAGCTATGACACCATGCTGGGTGGGAAGGTTGGTTGGGGCGCAGTAAGGACCGATAATGAGAGACAAACTCTTGCAGGCGTGGGGGTAGTGGCGGTGGGTAGACGAAGTTTGGAGGCAACCACAGCAGGAGGTTCAACGTGAGCTGGGAGGAAGGTGGAGGAAATGAAAACCAAGAGAAAGGAGGGAACAAAGAGTGGAAAAAAATGTGGTGGACAAGTCTAAGGAAAAATACACAGCTCGCTACAGATTAATGAAGACAGTGAACAGCTGGACATCTGGTACATTGTGTACATTTGAGTGTGTGTTTTGACTGTGTATGTTGGACTTACTCTTAGACCAGAGGAATGAAAGAGCAGATGAAACCTCGAACTCTGTACAGTACCTCACTGACAACACTAAAAAATCTCATCAGCTAATTTATTTGCAGGGGGTGAACCCAGCTCATTAAGTGGGAGAAAAACATTGACATAAACACTCATCAGGCTCTTCACCCTCCTTCTATAATGACATGACTATTATGATGGTAAGGGTGTGTTAATTTAGCCCTACACAAACAAAGCTTGTCTGACTACCCCCTCTGTCTTATATTGATATAGCCGTAAACGCTCTCCCTTAGGAGCCACTGACTGAGCTCTGTGTTCCCCCCCCCGCCTGTACTGAATCTCCCACACACTGCCTTCCTTTGTGTCTCTGTAACTTTGACTCATTTCTTAAGCTTGTGTCTTTATTTCCTTATTTATTTTTAGCGATATCTTCTTTTCTGATCTATCTTAAGGTAGGGAAATGGTTTTTAATTGCTATTAACATAAGCAGCCAGGTCTAATAATCTTTGTATTTTTTCATATTACATTTTGGAAGCTGTATGTATGCTGCAGCAAACACACATATAGGCACATACACATACACACAGGAATGCGGGACAGGAGAGTTACATTAATTCCATGACCCTGAGGAGAGTAGTATATTGATTGGGTCCTGGTGCGGTTTGTCACAGGTGATCACTGTGATTGGGACACTGCTCAAGCGTGTTATCCAGCTCTGCCCTGGAGGACAGCACCATAAGGACTTAAACAGCACAAACTGACTGGCACTAATGGAGAGTACCACTCTTATTATATGAGTCACTTGTCTGCACTGTCAAGCGGAGCGAGAAAATGACTGACACACTGAGAAGTAGCATATCAAATGGAAGCATTTGGGCTTGTGGACAGTAAGTAGTTGTGTCAGCTTGAGAGACATGCACATGACACCTGACCTTGGAATGAAGTCAAAGTGAAAGTCTGTACTTGAAATGTTTCATCTGCACAACAGAGGTGTGCTGGTTTCCCTCAGTGCTTACCTGTATTCTTATCCTGAGGTCCCAAAACCTACAGGTGTGAATCCTGCTGTGCTTACACCCGTGACAGTCCTTGTTCCTCAAGCTAGCTTTCTCTCAAGAACACTCACAAAATAAATCCATCCCTGTCCATTCTCACCTCTGCCCACTCTTGTATTTGTTCATATGTCACCCCTATTTCACTCCCTCAGTGGGACTTCACTAGTTCTTGCATGAACTGGTGGCACGTTAGTTCAGATCCTTTCTCCTTTTGCTTTTCAAACTATGCTATAGACTTTATTCAGTGCAGACATTACATATTTTCAGTACCCTATGAAAACTCTACTGGCAAAAACTTTAATGATAACATGATACAGTATATCACAACAAGCATTTTACTGAATTGTGTTATTGTCAAATTGAATATGGGACTTAAATATGGCATTTGTACCAAGACAAAAGCAGCCTATTGAACATCTTCTTCTTCTTTCAGCTGCTCCCTTTATGGGGTCGCCACAGTGAATCATCTGCCTCCATCTCATCCTATCCCTTGCATCCTCCTCCATCACACCAACCCTCTGCATGTCCTCCTTCACTACATCCATGAATCTTCTCTGTGGTCTTCCTCTTCTTCTCCTGCCTGCCAGCTCAATTTTCAACATCCTTTGTCCAATATATCCACTATCCCTCCTCTGAACATGTCCAAACCATTTCAGCCTTGCCTCTCTGACTTTGTCTCCAAACTTCTCAGCCTGAGCTGTCCTTCTAATGTACTCATTTCTAATCCTGTTCATCCTGGTCACTCCCAGGGAAAATCTCAACATCTTCAATTTTGCCACCTCCAGCTCCACCTCCTGTCTTTTTGTCAGTTCCACTGTCTCTAAACCATACATCATAGCAGACCTTAAAATAAATGATAAATTAATAAATAAAATACATGATATAGCAGAATATGAAATGATAGATGTTTATATTTCATCATCTGATATATTTTGTCATATTGCCTTTTCCATACAGGGCCAAAAGCGTTTGCTGCCTCTTTTGGAATAAAGGTTTTTTCTTATATTCCACCACTGCTTTCCCCCCACGTGCAGCATTTCATTTTAAATGTGTATGAATGTGGCTTTTTCTTTCTCCAGAGCTGTGCATGCTCCCTTTTACTCTGTGGTGGATTAAATGTTGGCCTGTTGACAGATACTCAGTAAGCGATTGCTTGGAGAGGGGTTCACAATATCTATAGATTCACTTTTCTCCAGCAACTTTTTCTGTCAATAATACTGATAAAGAAGAAAGCAAAGCATCATTGGTAAACTTAATTATACAGTGTACCATGACCTTTAAAAAAAATCTTAACTACTTCTTATTGCTTGCTTTCCGCATAGTCGATAATAAAGTTTCTGGCAAACAAATTAACTAACACACTTGTGACCTTGACCAAATGCTTTATGTTTACAAAAAGGTGGTTCTGTGCTCCAGCTGAAAAAGAAATTTTTTTAATGAAACTGCTTTACAGTCTGACTATACCTCCCACAAATAATTAGCCTATTGCCCTTGAATTTGGAGCAAGTTTTGTGCTTATGTTTGAAAAAAAAACTATGAGGAAATGAGGAGTACAACTCTTACTCTAAAAGCTATGATCTGTTGTAGAAAGATGATATATTTGAAATACTTGATGAAAGCTAATAAATCAATACTAAACTGTAAAAGATAGAATCAACTGTCTTTTGGATCTCTATTTCCGATGCCTCTATTTTTGAGAATCAGGGAATAATGATGTTATGCCTCCTCCCACACACATCATCTTGTTCACAAGAAGTGGGGCCAAAGAGTCACCGCGCCTATCACTTCATCTCTAAGTAAAGCTCTGTTCGCGTGTGCATGTGTATAACTGTGCACATTCAATTATTTATATGGTAATTTTATTAAAATGCCACCTTCACATTGTATACATCAGGCAAATAAGTTAATAAGAAAGGTATAAGAAATGAGCTATTCTCAGATATGATTCGCTTAGTTTCCTTTGTTTTGCCCTTTCCTTCTTCTGTGACACAAACAGTGCATACATTAAATAGAGCAACTTTTGTTTAATTCAACTGGTTTAATTTTACTTTCATTTTAAACTTTGGAAGATTCATTTTTGGAAATGGTTAGAGTGTTACATAGCAATGGTTTTCTGTCTGTACCTTTGGCTGCTCCCTTCTGTTCTCCACCAAGGGGTCACCACAGCGGATTACTCCGCATTGGTAATTTGGCAGCGGTTTTGCACCGGATGCCCTTCCTGAGACAACACTCTATGGTGACAGGGATTTGTGTCCCCACCTGGGATTGAACCAGGGGCCTTTCACTTCTAAAGTGAATGCGCAAACCTCTACGCTACTGGGGACACTAGCAATGGCTTTCTAAAGTGTCTTTTAAAAAAAAAAAAAAACATGTTTAATAATGTTTTAGTTATTTATTAATTAATCCATTTTCAAATGACCTTGATCACTAGAGATGACAAAAAAACTTCAGTGCTAAAAATAAACCTCTGGAATTTGTATATATGTTTGAGTACTTCCCCCACGATAACACAAGTGTTGTCCATCAGTATTTAGCAATATTAGTAATTAAGCATAGCTTATTAAAGAAGTTAGTTAAATATTAAATATTTAAATATGTCCAGTATTTATATTTTAATTCATGACTAATGTACTTGTATAAAATAGATACTATTTGTAAAGCCCTGTTTGTAAGATTAAGTTATTTACAGTAAGAGTTTAATAAAATTAAAATGCCACCTTCATATTAGAAGCCAAATTACATTAGGCAAACACGTTAATAAGAAGGATATAAAAAATATTGAGCTATTCTCAGATATGGTTCAATTAGTTTCCTTAGTTTTGCCCTTTTCGTCTTCTGTGAGATAAACATTTATTATATCAGCTTTTGTTAATTATAGCAACTTTTGTTTGATTATTTTCATGTAATTTTACTATTGAACTGCAAGAGTTTCACTGCTGGTGATGTTTAAAAGGTGCTAAATAATAGTTTTTGAATATAGGGTTAAGTACATTTTTAAATCATTAATTAATAAATCCATCTTCAAATCACATTTGACTGACCTGAAATGTATTCTTAGCTCGTTTTAAATATATGTAAGAGGTGCTGTGTTTTAGAGCTCCTAGTACTACCACTGAAAATGATTAAAAATAAATGTCTGTGTGTGTGTGTGTGTGTGTGTGTGTGTGTGTGTGTGTGTGTGTGCGCACTGCAATTCCAAATTCTTGGCAAAGAAATCAGTTACCTTAACTTCAGTGCCAAGTTCAGTGTTGTCAGGCTCAATATCCTGTCATTGCATCAGCTTTCTCTATTAATGGCTTATTTCTTCAGGTTAGGTTGCCAGACCGAAAACGCTTTAAACTCTTAATTAAAACAGAAACACAACGTGTTTACTATTAAGCTGCCTCAGTCAAACCAGCTATTTAATTCCAGGTATTTGTCTGAATCTTGTGATTTCCTTTACGGTTGGCTTGCACAGTGTAGCCCAGGGGAACAACACTGTCAGCTCCATTTTCCCTGCGTTTCTCTCCTGCCTTATTCTTGAACACTTTGATTAGTGAAGACAACATTAGTTGTCTGTGAACTTCTGGAACAAGGGCATGTTGGTTCTTGCGTATGTTTGCTTTGGATCATTGATGAATCAAAGATGGTGCATGATCAAATAAAGGGCCCCTTGTTTTTTATATTCTAAAGGGCTGTGCTTTAATTTTTTTTAACCCAGAAATTAATTTTAAAATTAAAAAACGAAGTCATTGGGCTTTTTAAAAATAATCCATGACTTCTAGATGCAACCCGTAGAATGTACAGCATCAGTAGACCTTATCGCCCCTAACAAGTTGCCAGTGCAGATCCCTATCAACAACTTATCAACCACATGCAGATACATTATGGTCGTGTTTGCTATGGGGCAGTAAAGACCTTGCTCAATTCCCCTTAAAGCTGAAGCTTTGGTGTGGATGCAGCCAAGTGCACTGTGGTGAGTGATATGCTAATAACAGTCTCTTTTGGATCATGGTCAAAGTGAGGGGAGATCAAACAGAAACGCAAAAAGCAGCCCTAAAGCTTTAGACTTAGACTGGCTTTCACCAGTATTCTGTTTTGCTGTGATATTTGCAACCTAATTCCTAATTGCAATAATGTGTACATTGTAGCTGATTGTCTTACCTGGATAACGCAGGTTGATCAAAAGACATTTGGTGGTGGTGTGGCAAACATTAAGAAGCTCCGAGCAGATTGGCAAATTCTTAGGAAATGAATCCAGCTAACATGTTGCGAGGAGACCTAACCTCACCTCTTCCTGTTACATCTCAAGCTGCCCATTAAAAAGCTATAGATAACTATGTAGCAGCACATCTGCAAAGGGCTCTGTGGGACCATTAGATGTGTCATGTGACAAAGGGGGACGGTTCAAGTAGCACTATTGATAATGAGCTTCTCCAGTAGTTACATTGTGATAAAAGTGATGATAGTAAATGACCTGACAATTAGTTGGCAGATGTCTTAAGCGATCTCCTTTGGTCACATGAACCTCACATGTTGTAGGTTTTAGAAATCTTACGAGTTTTTTCCATTGCTTCACTGTGCTTTCTGTGCAGGTGGCTGAGTGTCAAGATTAAGGAACCTTTGCTTCTTGCTGTAATTAGAGTGTGTGATTGGATGGACATAATGGCTTTCAGCAGCTGGCTGAGTCCATTTCTGTTTTGTTTGTTTGCTTGTTTTTTGGGGGTTTATTTGGGCTGGTTTTGCCAATTTCGTGGTCTGCCTCTTGTTGACCTTGCGGTGTTTAAATAATTTACCTGTTAAGATCTGTTCCTAAGTAGGTGCCGCCTCCTTCTTATGTTGTATTGAGCTAGAGATCATAGCTCTACACGAGTTAACAGAAATTCAAATCGTGATTGAAATATCACTGTCTGTCTAATGAAGGTGCTAATTATAACCAGAATGTCTGAAATCTAACTATTAATTTCACCACTAAGTGGCAGTGTCTTAGCAGAAAGTGTTTGTGCAGTTGCTCCTGTATTAAGAAATGACAGTATTTGGCCTTAGATCGGGGTGGTGCAGTATTTAGTGCCGTTGACTTACAGCAAGATGGTTCTAGATTCAAACTTCCTGCTCAGCTGGATCCTTTCTGTGGAATTTGCATGTTTTCTCAAAGTACAAAGACATGCTTGTTAGGTCAATTGGCGAGTCTCAACTGACCATAGGGGTGGCTCTGTGTTAGTGACCTGGCGACCTGTCCAGCTGCACCCTGCCTCTCATTCTATGAGAGCTAGAAAAGGTTCCAGACCAAAACAGATAAGAAAACAGATTCATGGATGTCTCAACCTGCTGTTACCATCAGTTACACATAAACCACCTACTGTTCTGTTTTTGAAAAGGATTAGAGAATAAAGGCAACTGTAATCACATTTTTAGCCATTCAGCTGATATCTGTCTGCTTATGTCCACTAATTAATTATTCTAGGCTTAATGATCTATTGCTGTGGGTTCACTGTGACTTTACTGGTATAACCTTTCTTTTCATGCTGGAAATGGGAAATGTGGTACGCTCCTCTCTGTTTTACCTACTTTGTTTGCACAGAGGTGCAGAGCTACCTTCGTGTACTGTATGTACTTATTACGCCATACAACTGGATAACGTTAGATTAATCAAGTGCAACGTATCCACCACCATGTCGCCGACTTGAGTTCTGTCTGTCAGTCAGTTCTCGTAGTGAGTCCATCGCCAGGTGCTTCAGGAACTCTTTGCTGGCTGATTCACTAGAACACATGCCCTCCCACATGCGACTCTCCACTTGCTCCTATTCACCTGTTCAATGCGGGGCCAACTGGATGCTACATGGACCCACCAAATTGTGCTACAAGTTAATATTATACAAAAGGCTGGTCCGTACTCTGGATTCGGTTTTTGAGATTGGCTTGGAATGATTCAATTCAAATTCAAAGATTTTTTTGGGTCTAACGCCATAGCAGTTTTTACAATCTGTTTGATTGCATTAATTAATTCTGTGAGGCTTTAAACTATTCTAATTTATCTAATAATTTTATCTTTCAGAAAATGCCAGAGTGGAAGTACCTATTCCACTCCAACAAACCTTTCTGAGTTAACAAGATTCACAGGCACCTCCAAACATTACAGCATGTGCACTCTTATCATTAGATGGGACATTTTCCCCACCTGTTGGTTCGTTAAGGGGCTGTGAGGCATCCTTCGCCAGATTGCTTCATTGCCAGTTGGCCATAGCCCATTGTTTGACTGACTGTAGCTGGTGGATAATTTTAACACATCACCCAAAGCTGCTGTTGTCCATACATTTACATCATCTTTGTGTTGGTTTGGATATTTTTGTCAGACTGCAGAAAGACTGCTGGACCCATGGCTCCTCCCTGTTTGTCCCAGTTGATGGATAAGGGCCTTAAAACTGTTGTACAGTGCTGTATAGTTCGAGTTAAGAAGAATGTATCTCAGTGACACAAACCTTCCATTCACGGCTCTACCGCTGATGTGTCAAAATTGCTTCTTCTAGCCAGTGCCCCACTAGACTCCCCACTGTCAAGCCAAATCCTCTACCTTCACCTTTACAAAGTGCAAATGGGAATGTACTGTAAGAGCTCAAGGCTCAACAGCTTTGTTACCTAGGAAACTTAAGTTGAAAGTCTGCTTCCTGCTGTCCACAGGGACACAGAGCCTTACTTCACAATCCTGCCATTGACAGAGGTACAGTGAAATTGCTGGAGACTACCAACGGAGTCCCTTTAATGCTTGTGTCCAACAATGGACCAAGGGTAATAAACAGCTGGAAAATGCTGAGAATCAGCAAGGAAAACCAGGTCTAATTTACCCATGTGGGATAAAAGCAGTAGGGCTCCACCAACTGTGCTTATTTCTGCCTTTTATTCCTCTGTTAAAACAACTCGTTTTCAAATAAGGTCACATCGTTGAAACTCCATAGTTTAACTTCAAAGACACAAGTAGATAATATTTGAAGGTTATTAAAGCAATGCCATCTTGTATCATCACTTGATCGTGTTATTTGGAGATATCAAGTTGTTATCTTGTAATCCCCTAATTATCTCATCAAGGTCCTCACTTCTAACTTCTAAAGCCTGTTATCTTGAGATAAGGGTTTAATTATAGTGTTATGTGGAAGCATCAGCTGTTGTTTTATTATGATCATAATATAAACGTTGCATTGTGTTATGGGCACCTATATGGGCACTATAGAGATGGCACCAAAGGACCCACACATATCACTTTGACCACTGAGCTCATTCACTAATAAAATAATATTTCTGATAAACAAGTTTGATTAATACAGATGAAACAAAAAGTCATATGTTGAATTTATTTATTTACAGTACCTTGCATGGTGCAAGTCCTCTTTAATCATGGGAAAAGAAAGATTTCATAGATTCTATGCAGTCCTGTGATAAATTAAGTACACCCTTACTGCTTCCATAGCAATAAAGGCTGTAAGTGGCAGCCGGGTGCTGCTAATCAATTACACTTAATTACATGATGATCAGTAACCTTGGCACCTCTGTAAAAGCGGAGATTTTGACAGTTTGTTGGTCTGGAGCATTCAGACATGGACCACATTCTCCCAGGAGTGGACGTCCCACCAAATTACTTCAAGGTCATGCTGTATAATGCTCAGAAAAACTGCAAAAATCCCAAGACTTTACAGGTATGATGGTATGATTAGGAGAAAAAAAAGGGCAAGTATGGCTTGTTTGGTCTGGAACAATGTCCTTTGGACAGACAAGACCAAAGTGTAGATGCACTGTGGAAAAAAACAAACATCATATCAGCAGAAACACCTCATACCAACTGTCAAGCATGGTGGTGGAGTGGTGATTTGGGCTTGTTTTGAAGCTGCAGAACCTGGGCACCTTACACTGGTTGAGTCAGCTATGAGCTCCTCTGAATACCAAAGCATTCTAGAGTCAAATGTAAGGCCGCTGATCTGACAGCTTAAGCTTGGCTGTAATTGAGTCATGCAACAAGACAATGATCCCAAGCACAGCAGCAAATCTCCAAAATGACTGAAAAAAGAAAAGAATCAAGGTGTTGAAATTGTCCAGTCAAAGTCCGGTCCTCAACCTGACTGAAATGCTTTGGTGACTCCATAAAAGCTGTGCATACACGAATGCCAGCCTACCTCTTTGAACTAAAAAAAAGTTTTATAAAAGAGTGGACCAGTTTTCCCACACAACAGTTTGAGAGACTGATACAAGTCATACAGGAAACAATTGCTTCAAGTTATTGCACGGAAGGATGGTTTTACAAGCTACTGAATCATGGAGTGTACTGAATTTATCATGGGGCTGCATAAAATCCTATGAAAACTTCCTTTTTCACATGACTGTAAATGCTGCATTTGTGTGTGAGAATAAAGCACAGACCACACGGAAAAAATTAACTTCTAGATTCTATATATGGGAGGTGGCTGTGGCTCAGGGGGTAGAGTGGGTCCTCTTCCAACTAGAAGGTTGGTAGCTTGATCTCTGGCTGCTCCAGTCCACATGCTGAACCCCAAATTGCTCCACATGCATCCATCAGAGTATGAATGTGTTAATGTGCCTAAAAGCATAGAAAAAGCGCTGTATGAATGTGTGTGTGAATGAGGCTTGGAGTAAAAATTGCTTTGATTGGTCAGTTAAAGTGGAAGAGTGCTATATAAGTATCATAAGGACCATTTACCATAAGTATCAGTCCATTTATTTAACAGTTTGCACTAATTAGTTTGGTTGTATTTCCCCATACATTTGGAGTAAAACACTAAATAAACTGGGTAAACTCTACTTAACAGCTCGAAAATAATCACACAATAATCTGTAAAAGATGAGTAATATTAACTCCTAATTGCAGATGTAGTTTTCCTTAACAGCTCCTTTATTGTTATTTGGTGAGAAATTTGACTTAGAGAATGGAAGTGACATACAGTAAAGGTGCAGTGTGCAAGGATTTAAATTATTTATGCAAGTGCAGACTATCAAATTGTGCAAACCATGTACCAACATAAGCATCACCACAGCAACCCAATGCACTCATGGTGTCACAACTTCTCGAACACCCCAGTTCAGGATCCTACAGCAAACCGATTATTGTCCTTGAATGCTTGTATTCTCCCTAAGGGGTCGCCACAGCAGCTTAATCTGCATTGGAAATTTGGCAGAGGTTTTACACTGGGTGCCCTTCCTGATGTAACCCTCCATGGTGAGATGGGCTTGTGTCCTCACCTGGAATCGAACCAGGGACCCTTTGCTTGTAAGGAGAATGTGTAAACTACTACACTGCGGGGCCACTCAGTATTTAATAATTAAACTTTACTTTTTAAAGTAAGTTAGTTAAATATATCCATTATTTATATTTCACTTTCTGACTAATGTATTTAAGTAAATTTGACAGTTTGTGTAGTTTGTATTAAAAACCTTCCTAAGTCAGGTCTTGCAGCACAACAAAGGCCTTTTGAGTTTTCATTTACTGTAATGATGGTAGTAAAACACTGCATTACTTTTTTTTTTTTTTTTTACACGAAACATTTCAGTCTTTTAAGAAACATGGTTAATTAATCACATGTGACGCTTTATAATCAACATTTAATCAAATCAGTTCAGATTTTGGGACTGTCACCATCCTTTCCCACAGTTTAAACCCACAGTTCCCACAGTCTCCTGTTAGTGTTACCATGGTCTTCCCAACCGCTCAGTGCCCCCCTTTCCTTTCCTCAAGTCTAGAAAACTTCCTCTGAGACTGGACAAACAGCAGACCCAATCATGGCTGCTTAACAGCAACCATAACGAAGTTGCCTATCTTCAGACACAGAGAAACACTGCGCTCTTCCATAGAGCTTTCCAGTCACTACCACATACATTTTATTCAGCGGTGCAGTGTCCAGGAATCAGATTCATTTTCTCCCTTACATGTCAGATAGGTCTGATGGATCTAGTGTGAAGAAAGAGCTGTTTGGGTTTTATTTCTTTTTCCACCATCCAACTTTCTCATTACCCAGGCCTTCACCTCTCACCAGCTGACTGACAATGTCTAGCACCCTTAATTCTGACAAGGGTTAAGCATCATTACTTGTGATGGAGCCAGCAGGCCGGCTAGTGATGGCACCCCCTCCTCTTCCTACGTTCATTAAGCCTCCCAGAAGAAAAGGCAGATTAAGGTAGCCTTAACTGGAGCATGTTTTACCCCCACACACCATGTCAAGTTCTAACCTTTACAGCTGAAGCAAACAAAACAGTGAGTGCAAGCGCTAACAGGGGATATTTGCCTTCTGCTGATTGCATTTGCAGGTTTTTTGTTGGGTTTTTTTTTTTTTTGGTAAGTACAGTTTTAAAAGGAGTGGTGATGGCTGTTAGGAAAGGGGCAACAGGGAGGAAGTTGACATGACTGAAGACAAGCACTTTCAGCTAACTTTGTTATCCCTGGTGAGGAATACATCAGGCTGTCTTCTCTCAGCTCACAAGAGATGGTGTGCTACAGGAAAATAACAGAAATAGTTAGGATTTCAATGTGTGGATAAAAAGTTTGAGGAAATATTGAGTTTATAGGTGAGTTTTTTTCTTTCCTGTTTTAGCTTTACTGTAACAATCTGGGGAGGAAGTTAATCTGTTTTTAAGCAGCCGTGGCAGGAACAGATGACAAGAGCCGCATTCATTTGCAGATGTAGTGAGGGAGAGTGAAACTTCTCTGATTCTACCCAATTTAGTTTGTCTGTCTGCAGACAAACCATCAAAAAGCACCCACTTCCAGGTTTCTCATTCGCTGTGGGGGAAAAAAAAAGGATAAACTTTGTAAAAGTTGCGAACACTGCCTCAGAAGTCTGCAGAAATTGTCTTGTGGAGTTGCAAAGTAAACATGCTGTCAGTTTGGGGTCTCTATACGCTATAACATCAAAAGAAGAGATTCTTTTGGCGTGGGGAGTGCAGTTGCATCATAGTCCACTGTAACACTTGTTTTAGCCCTGCAGCAAATGCTAAAATATGCCCCATTAAGCCTTTCCATTCTGTTTCCGAACTTGCATTAATTTTTATAAGCTGTTTTAGAGTTATGGGAATATATTCGCTAAACACCCTAGAATATAAAAATAAGTGAGCAGTTAATTAAAGATGAGTCATGAGGTTAAAAATATGGTGTGTGTTCTGAGCAACTAGTTAAAAACATATGTTTTTATAAAGAGAAATGATTCAACTCCTCGGGGGCATAAGGCGCACCTTTCATTTAATAGCAGATTGCAAAAATGTTAACTTGTTGTTGGCAGTTTGGAATTTTTGGAAGTTCGGAGAAGCATGAGGATGACATATTGCTCTGCACGAAAGTGATGGACACAATTTTAATCTTTCCTAACAAGTAACCCGGGTGAATATTGACTATTTTCAATGCTGGACTTTTGAAACCCTCTTAATAAATACTTTGATTGGGTCACCCAGTAATGTCACTTTGAGATGGGAACGTGTGATTTACATCCTTTTTCCTCTTTTCAGTGGTCAACAGTACTTTCTGTTACCAAAGACCACACCATTTTCCCAACTTTAACCATGTAATTTTAGTAACATTATTAGAACTTAACAAACAGTGATAGATAAGAACCTGCTGTTGGTGTGAGCCCAATGGAAACTGGGAAAGGGGTGACAGCCGAGGGACCGAGGGTGCTGGGTTTCTGTGGTCTCAGGATCTCACCTCTGTTTTTTGCAGATGTTGCGGTCCTGTTGGCTTCAGTGAGCCATGACCTCCAGCTTGCACTGGAGTGGATGATTGTGTAGCGGCTGGTGTGAGAATTAACACCTCCAAATCTGAGGTTGTAGCTCTTGGCTAGAAAATAGTGAAGCATCCTCTCTGGGTTGGTAGTGAGATTTCTGCCCCAACTGGAGGAGTTTAAGTATCCTGGGGTTCTGTTCACTAGTGAAGAAAGAGTGGAGAGGGGATTTTACAGAAGGATTGGTGCACAGATTGCAGTGATGCAGACTAGTCTGCTGTGGGGAAGAGAGAGCTGAGAATGAAATCAGTCTATGTTCCTTCCCTCACCTATCTTCATGAGGTCTGGGTAACAACCGAAAGAACAACATCGCAGATACAAGCAGTGAAAATGAGCTTCCTCTGAGGGGAGCCTGGGCTCAGCCTTAGAAACAGGATGAGGACCTTGTTCATTCGGAAGGGGCTCAGAGTAGAGCCAGATGAGGTGGTTAGGGGATCTGACAAAGGATGCCTCCTGGGTGCCTACTAGGTGAGGTGCTTCAGGCGCGTCCTACCAGGAGGCAGACCCAAGACACAGTGCAGAGATGACAGAGTCTTGGCTGGCTTGGGAACACCTTGCACCTTGCATACTTTCAAACGAGAAAAAAGGTGGAATATATTTGACAAGGAGGTCTGGGCGTCTCTGCTTTGAGTGCTGCCACTGCTACAGTACCTGGATCCAGATGAGCGGCAGAAGATGGATGGATGGATGAATGGATGGATGGATGGATGGAAAATGGTATTCTGAAAACAGGGATGTTATATATTCATGTATTCACTTTGTAAGGACAGTACTATTTAGTTGTCTGGGTATAGGAGCTCATTGGAATCAGTACAGAATTGAAAAACTAGCTTAACTTTAGGGCACTTACGGGTTGAAAAGTGTATTGCAGCCTGTGTAACTCATAGGAGATATTAATATTTTTGAGGGATATTCAAAAAAAATCAACTCCGACAGTTTTAATGTGTGAAGACCCTCTCCTCTCTTGAGAGTGCCCCACAGCTTCAGATCTTCTTGTTGTGAACTTAATGATGTTGGCTTTAGTTGGAAGCCACATTTTAAACTTTAATGTTGACTGTCTTGAGAACTACTTAGTGCATTCATTCATTTGAGAATCTATTTGTGTATTCCCTTTAATGGCTCTCTTTCCTCACCACTGTACTTGTTGTGCCTTCATTATTCCCCTGATGCAGTTGCTCACCTTCGCCAGCCACCTACAGTTTTGCAAGACTAATTCAGATTGCACATCACTGGGTGGCCCCCTTTCCAATTATGGCTTCTATTTACAGTATAATTACAGTAATATTTCCCCACTATAATGCAATAAACCAGGAGATAAGCCTGCGGATATCAAGCTGTAGAGAGGATCACTAGTTCACCATTTGAAAAACCTAATTGTGTTCTGTGCAGTAGAGGCTTTTTAAACAGCATTTAAAAGCTAATCAAATCAAGGATTTGCCCAAAAAGGCATCTGGCGAGACAGCTTTTTATAGAGGCCTTTGCACAGCTTGTCTCTAATCTGAAAATGAAATTTTACTTTCAGCAGTCTGTTATCTTCTCTCGCTGTTGTGCATCAATGGTCTTGTCTTTTGTTCCAAATGAAATTGTTTTCTCATGCCTGTAATATCAGTAATCTTGCGCATTAAATTGCAAGCAAAAACAAAAAAAACCAAGACAAAGAGGATGACTTAGCTTAAAGAACATCCTGGCAGACGCCACAGTGAAGGGACAAGGATACTGCATGGCTGCTGCCAGTTCTTTTCTGCCGCTTGGTTAGCAGAGGAAGCAACACGCTGCTCGGAAGTCAAATTTACGCACATCATCTCGGACTGAACAAGCCCCCTGGCTTGAAACTCACAATAAGGATGGAACTAAAAGACTGAGAAGAATACAGTGGTTATGTTCTTTCGATGGGTTTTAAAGCTGGTGTTAAAGCTACCTGAATGCCAATTTTAGGGTTTAACAATGATTACTGTAAATGTTACATCTGTCCCTCACATCTTGGAATCTACTGTACCATTGTCCTGTGTCTATTCATTCACCACCTTCAACATGAAGTTTGGCCAGTATTTTTCATCCGTCTCCGCAATATCCTGATTAAGTTTGCTGAGATACCACTGTTTACCTACTGCTGAGTAAATCCTTATTTTTCTATCGGCTTCTTTGCTTAGTAGCTGCTTATCTCTCTGAGTATCTGTATGCATTATATTCTACCTATCATCCTAAGAATAAAATACATTTTCATCTGCAGTGTAATTACACTAAGAAGGTCTCCGACTTTTTCTCTTTGTCTTCTTCTACTTGTCTTTTTGGTTCAGCTTTTATTTACAAGATTGTAGCTTTCACTTCATATTTACAGCTGAGAACTGACAGAGCCAAACAGGCTGACGGGGGAAATTAGCAATTGCTCCTCTTAGTTAACATATGTATTAGCATATGTGCATGTTTACTCATCTTTATTTATGAAAAAAATGTTAACCTAGAATAACCCATTAGGCCTCTGATCAACTAATTATCCTAACTAAAATGCCGTGGATCATAATTGTCTCATAGGTGTCCCAAAGAGGTAATTGGTTTCAGTTAGAGTTGGATCTTTATGAAGCCAGTGTGAACCTTATGTTAAAGCTGCCAAAAGCAAGCATTGAAGGGATGAACTCTTTTAGACAATTAGATCCCACAAGGAATAACAAGTTTCTTAAAATTATTATGTGGGATTTGGACTTACAAAGTAATCTGTAAAGTTACAGTTTATTTTTTACTTTACTTTAAAATGTGTGAGACTCTCAGCATAGTGTATACTGTTTATATAAGGTCACGTGAAAAAGAAGGTTATCACAAGTAGTCCTGTGAAAACACTAAACACACCTCATGAGCCAGTAGCTTGTCGAGCCATCTTTAGCAGTACCGTGCCACCTGATTCATTTTCTGTTTGACTTTAACAGTTTGTCACATTGTTGTGGAGGAATTTTGACCGACTCTTCTTTCTTACATTGTTCCATTCATTGTTCCATCCATTCATGGCATGGCTCTCTTAAGGTGATGTCACAGGTTTTCAGTTGGATTGAGGTCCGGACTTTGACGTGGCCATTGCAACACCTTGATTCTTTTCTTTTTCAGTCATTCTGCTTGCTGGCATACTTTGGATCATTGCCTGGTTGCATGAACCGATTTCAGCCAAGCTTTAGCTGTTGGACAGATGGCCTCACAGTCAACTCTAGAATGCTTTGATATGCAGAGGAGTTTTTGGTCAACTAAATGACTGCAAGGTACCCAGGTCCTGTGGCTGCAAAGCAAGCCCAAATCATCACCCCTCCATGACCATGCTTGACTGACGGTATGAGGTGTTTGTGATGCTGTGCCATTTGGCCAAACATCTCCACCTTGGTGGTCCAAAGAACATTGTTCCAGAAGTTCTGTGGTTGTTCAGATGCAAATTTGTAAACACAAGCTGTGCTGCCATTCTTTTTAGAGAGAAGTGGCTTTCTCCTGGCAACCCTTCCAAACAAGCTATACTTTTTCTGTCTTTTTCATGTTGCATTATCATGAACTTTAACATTGAACATGCTAACTGAAGCCTGTGGAGTCTGAGATGTAGCTCTTGTTTTTTTAAAAAAAAAAGTTTTTTAAGTTTTTAAATTGCATGGTCTGACCTTGGAGTGAACTTGCTGGGAAGATTATCAATGTCTGGAATGTTTTCCATTTCTGAATAATCTGTAGAATGATGGATTTCAGATCATTTGGAAATAGCCTTCTAATCCTTCTCAGAATGGGCAGCAACAACTGCTGATGGCTTTACTTCTTGCCATTGTGCTAACACAAACCTGAATGCTTCAGATCAGCAAACTGACAAAACTTGTGCCTTTACAGAGGTGGTCACATTGAGGATGATCAATTATTCAGGTTCATTTGATTAGCAGCGGTTGGCTGCAACTTACCCTCTCAATTCCTATGGAAGCATCAAGGGTGTACTTGTGAAAACTTTCTTTTCGCATACATTCCCTCACATTTTTCTGTCACTTCTCACTCATCACCCTTCAGTGACTTTTTATGGGCTGATTTGATAGAAAAAATGCTTGTAAGGCTTTCTCTTGTCAGTGTAGAATCTGTCAGCCAACAATCATTTCATTTTTAATATTTTATCAGCTAATGTTACCAACTTGATGAATGGCCATTGTGACACAGTAATGTGGTTACAAGGAATGTTTTAAGCTACAAATTCTGATCAGTGTGAAGAATTATACAGTCATATCTGCTGTAAGGCAATTAGAATGCTTAGAATGGAGGTTGTAGACCAAGATCAGTGTTTGAAAGTCCTTTTTTCTTTTCGTGACAAGTTTACAAGACATCTCTAGCAAATTATTTTGTTGAATAATGTAGAAATGTACAGAAAAAATATAATAAACAGGTTAACTGTGTCATTTTAATATAATAACTGGGTTTTAAATTTTCAAATATTCAGGGTGATCTCAATATTTGAGCATATTTGCATGTTTTGGCCCTGGACATCCGTGACTGTGAGTTCACAGAAGTGGAAATAATGATTAGAGATGAATAAACATGATTATTGAGACCAGATGTGAGATTTAGTGGCATGACAAAAGCGTTCCTTTCGGTCGAGCACAGACTCACAGGACCGACACTGTTTTGGAAGGTATATTGTCACCAGCTTCCTAAGCCTGCATCTGTTGCATTAATCCACTTCTAGAGAGGCTTTATCCTTATCCCGCAAGAGTGAAAGTTAGTCTCCTTTGGTTCTCATCTTACTTTGTCTGCATTTGTTATGAAGTCAGCCTAACCCTAAAACGAACAGACTTTACTGACCAGCTATATTTTGAATTATTGTTACTGAAGGAAAATCAAGAAAAAAGAAAGTAAAGTAAAAAATGATTAAAGAGAAGGAGCTCCAAATGCACAGTATATACAGTCATTTCAGCAACAAGAGCACAATTCAAGGCTGAGGATTGCAAAACTGATTGGTCCCCTTTGCATAGCCTTTCATTCCAAGTGGACATTATGTTCAAGGCTACATTTTCCATTCCATAATTTCAAGGTTGATCTGTCTGGAGAGACATGCCCCATAAAAGTCAATTAGACACCTCTACACAGTGCTTCAGTGAATGATTAAATCTCATATGATGTGTGGAGAACTAATCAACGATCAACCATGGGGCTACTATTGTCTCTACTACCTCTCAGAGACTACTCTTAAATGTTGAATGGTGTGGGGCCAGAGATGCATCGCTGTTGGTGCGTTATTGATTTTGCAGCTTCGCGGATGCCAGGCGCCTCTCTGCTGATCAGATTTGTATGTCTAAAGCAAACAATTGCCTTTGTTATGTTCACCTACAGGAGAAGTCCAGTGGGTGTCCCTTCGGAGTCATCTTTGTGTCAACTTGGTGAACTGTAGCCTAATATTTAATGATTATTCAGCCCGGGCTTGGTCCAGCAACTCCCCAGAAGAAGAAGAAAAAAAAAAAAATATGTGGCTCTGGCTGACTGCATGTTCCAGTCTCTTCACCATCCTTTTTGCTGTCTGCCATTTGGCACTCAGTATGAAGCTAGCCTGAAAATGGCCCTGATGAGAGTTTGGGACAGAAAGCACTAAGCCTCTAATGCACAGCATTCTTCAGCTAAAGCTCATTGGTACTTGGGCCAGCCCCAAAGTATTAACAGCAGAACTGACCCTTGGATTAATGCATATGTCTTGCGCAGGAGAGCCCACTGAGGCTTTATGTTCTGAAATAGGGTGATTTTTTTCTAATTTAAAGTCCTGCTTTTCAGAAGTCATTTTTTAATCATGCTTGGTGCTTTATTGCTGCTCTTTGTAAGGGAATTTCTTGCTTTCATTTTTGAAAATGAAAATCCTTCTAGTCTCAGACCAAAATTTACTTTTCATATGTCAAGTAAAACTAACAGCCAGTGTAGAGAGATCATCTCACTTGTTCCCAGAATGAAGAAAGTCAATCTTTTCACCCAAAAAAGGGGAAAAAAATCAAATCAGTGATTCACTAGAAAATGATTATAAGGCAGAAGGATATGAGCAGGTAACTGGCAAACATACCTATCTAAAAAGGAGTTGAAGTATTCTTTTACTAAGTTCTTGCTTCCAATTAGAGCAGAAATCTGGACTATTGAATAAATGAGAAAACTCAGGAGGGTAGATTTAGTGAGTCGAGCTGCTGAGTTGTCTGCCCATCTTCGTAATGAAGTAAGCAAGGTGGCCCTGTTTGAAATAGGCGACCAGGAAATGACAGCTTCAGCGAATCGCACCGCATCAACAATTTGACTTAGAGGAAAATTGACAGTTGCCAAAGTGGCCATTATTCTCAAGCAATCAGGCTTTGTAAAAAGTGCTGACACCAGGTGAAAATTACCTCTTATTCAGAGCGGTGCCTCTAAAGCTATATGGGACATTGCCATTGTCACACAGACAACACCTCATCCATCTCAATAGCATGATTAAAACACAGATGTGGGCATAAGTTAATGTAGCATTTTATCAAATTTAATGGTGGCATGGACTCACAATTCATCAAATAAACGAGAAATGATTAAAGTTGTTTTTCTTTTCCTGTGCAATATTAGCATATCAGTCCCTTGTGGCATGAAAAGCTTTGCATTGATTGACTAGGTGCAGCACTAACCCTTAGGCCATGCATTTTTTTCTTGGGTATCTTGGGTGTGCATCCTCAAACTGTCAAGTTGTCACCTTAAACTAGATGACTGCCAAGCATCTATGTTAAGCTTTTCAAATGAGGCCGGGGTGTTCTGTTGAATGCACCGGTATGAAGTGGGATCATTATTTAATTTGGGTTGGGAAATTAAAAATTACACCATACAAATCCATTAATATGACCATCAGCTGTGGTAATTGCACTGTGTCCTGCACTGTTTCCTGAGGTTTGTCAGCAACAGTTTTGCTAACTGTTAGAGGTCTCAATTTGGCTGGTCAGCCTATTGAATAGCTGTTCTCACCCATTGTGCTGGGTTAGTCTCCATAGTGTAGTGGTTTATACATTTGCCTTTTACACAAGAAATCTGTGGTTTGAGTCCAGGTGGCGGAACAAGCTCCTCCCATAGTGGGAGGGATTGTCAGGAAGGGCATCCAGTAAAAATGTCCATGCTAGATTACCTATGCGGGTGCTTCTGCTGTGTTGACCCACTGGGGAATATAAGGTTTGAAGTAGAATAGACTTAGTTTAGTGAATTTTTGGTATCTTCCACTGATTACATTGTGTGAACTGTTGTGATTCTGTGACTACTGACAGCTAGAGGTATGTTTTAGGTGAGCAACAAAAGCTGGTGACGGCAATGAGAAGTGAGAACAACAATGGTAGCACCTAAACGAGGTGTAAATTCTCAGAGTTCTGTTGGTGTTGCTTTTTACTCTTTGGGCTCTCCATCGTATGATTCATTGATATGATCGATTTGCTCATACTTTTATATGCTTCAACCAGTTGCCTGCCAAGTATTTTTACCTCAGCCAACAAGGTTATATTTTCGTTCTTTTCCTTCATCAGTTTGTTTGTTAGCAGGATTATACAAAAAACTTACAGATAGTTTACCTTAGGAAAAGGCAGAAATTTGAGGATTGTTCTGCCTTGGTTGGGGGTATGCAGTATCAGCCTGCTCTTGCTTTTAAAGTGTGCTTTTCTAAATAGTTTCCAAGGACGACCCTCTGGCATTTCAGGTTAAATTTCTTAATGGGTTAAAGTCTTGCTGACACACACAACTTGATGGGGATTAAATCAAGAGGAGGCTTATGGTTTTAGCCTCATCTGTTCAGGGCAATTTTTGTGCTGACTTTCAAACTAGAAAAGACTGCACACACTAAAGTTATATGTGTCTTTCATGCAGTCTTCATGTATGTTCATCAATGTTCAAAACATATGATGCTTTGTTAAGATATGATTGTCTTATTTAGAGGCTCTCAGAGAAGCACACGCCTCCACCAAGGCCACAGAGTCCCCTCTGTGACACCAGAGGCGTTGATATGTAATCAAATTTGTATGAATGGAAGCTTTAAACCCATCTCACTGTTGTTGTTGTTGTGTCATAACACAAATACTTGAAATGTATTTTCTTTGTTTGTTTCTTTTTTTCATTTAACACATTTTTTATGTTGTATTGTTGGGCAACTTAGTTAGGTTTAGGTAAAAATCAAGGCTTTTGTTATTCTCTTGGTTAAAGTGGTTTGAGACCCCAGGCTGTCTAATGTTGTGATTGCTTTTCTGAAAATGAGTAGTGGTGACAGTAACAGTTTTCACCATGAAAGATGCATTTCTGTCATGAGGTTAGGCAACTGTAGACCGATGATTCATTTAAATATATCATTAAATCATTAAAAACACTTGCAAACAACAAAAATAAGTCTTTCATGAGCAAAACAGGCTGAAATAGAAAATTGTAATATTTCATGAACAAATTAATAAGATGAGAATAAACTTGTGATTTTCTTTTAAAAAAGTGTACTGTTTTAAGGGAAAGACATCAGGGAAAACATGTAAATGGAAACTTTTACTGGGTGATGAACTCATTGAGATGACTGCCTGTACAGTTATCACTAGGAAATATCATGAAAGCTATCAGCACGGTTCTTGGCTGTGCCAGAATCAGTTAAAATATTAATCTTCTCAAAAAGCAAATATTCATGGGGTATTCATGGCCACCCCCCATTTCTTTATATTTTGTGAGGAAAATAGGAAGTAGGTGCAGCAATTTATTGAAACATCTTCACTTGATCCATTTATTGCACTTCAAAGCCTCATCAGAAATTGTTTCAGCTGAAGGATGGCTGTCAAGAAGCCTTTCTAAAGGAAGGGAAACAGGGGGGAAAAGGCTGAGGTATGTCAAATCAGATGAGAGAGGTACAGTGAGTGTCTACAGCCATCTGTAAATCACAGGCTCTGTCTTAGTTTAGGGCTGTCTTTCAACCAGTGGTTTTGGGGATCTTGTCAAAACTGGTGGCATAATGACTGTAAAAAAGTACCCATAGATTTTGATCCACCATGCAATACCATCCGGAAAGCGTTTGATTGGCAACGGCTTCATTTTTCAACATGTCAATGATCCCAAACACACTGCTAATGCAGTAAATGTCTATCTGGATAGAAAAGTAGTTATATATTGGCCTCCCCACAGCCTGGATCTCAACATTATTGAAGCAGTGTGGGGTCATCTTGACAGGGAACAGAACAAAAGGCAGCCGGCATCCAAAGAAGAGCTTTGGAATGTCCTTCAAGAAGCCTGGAGAACTATTCCTGAACACAACCTACAGAAATGATGAGAAAACTTGCCTCAGAGAGTTCAGGATTTGTTGAAGAATAAAGATGGTCAAACCAAACACTGATTTTCTCTGTTTTTGTCTTATATTCCATTTTTATACTTATGTTTGCCCGTTTGAGTAAGTCGTTGCACCTACTTCCTATTTTCCTATTAAAATATAAAGAAATTGCTGGCCAGAAGACTTATTCTTACTAAATGGAAGGATGCTCGACCTCCAACATTTGGCCAGTGGATCAGAGACGTTATGAGCCATATTCACTTAGAAAAGATTAAGTTTACCATCAGAGGGTCTGTTGAAAAATTTTTTGCTTCCTGGCAACCATTTATAAAATTTTGTTCACAATTTGTCTGCCAGTGATATTGATTCATGATTGTGTTATGGTAAACGTGTATTATCCAGTAACCCACTGGTCTTCGAGTATAGTGTTGTCTATACTCTCAATATACAGTATTAATTTGTTTTCTCTTCATTTTTTTTCCCTTCAGGTTCGAGAAAACATATATGAATAAGTCAGACAATAATTAACAATAATGCTTGTAAGGTCTGGTATCTTGGGGAGGGACGGGGTGACAACATTGTATGTTTATGTGTTTATCTGTATGAAGAATAATAAAAATAATTGGATATAAAATATAAAGAAATGAGGGGTGGCTTGAGCCTTTTGCACAATACCTTACTGAAATGCATTCCACATTCTCAATTTAATTTGTTCATATGGCCACTCTTTGAACCACAGGTGCTTTTATAAATTCCTGAAATCCTGATTATCTGCCTGCACTTGCCTCTGTGGATGTACTGTCAACAGTGACTGCAGTGTCAGACTTGCCTTGTGGAATTGCAGGTTATTTTTGGGGGCCTTTACAGAAACATAGGGCCTCAGTGTCTACCGGGGAGGCAGTGTCTCTTTTTTTTTTTTTTTTTTGGCAACTGCCATTCACCTTCCCACCAAAGAGGAAAAGTAGCTGTTCATGTAGGCAGCAACAGGATGACAGCACTCCAGGGATGAACAGTGAGACTGTGTTGCCCGGTGGCTCGGCTAGCCAATTAGCATACAGAGATTGCCCTATCAGATATGCTCAAAGAGAGGGCCAAAAAAAGCTCAAGTTCTCCACAGAGAGTGGGCAGCAACCAGTAGTAGCCATCTATCAATTAGCACTAAAAGCCTGGATGTTAGTGTTTGTCCATGTTCTTTCTGGAGTGTCTTTTTGAGTATTGTTTTCCTCTGGGAGTTGCAGCATCATTTATCTTTCAATTGATTTTCATATTTTTCCTATTCACCTTCATCTCTTTGCTCCTTGTTCCCCTCTTGCCCTATATCTGTTGCCATCTTTCCCCTATATTTATTTAGCACTGACATATCTCCTCCTACTTATAGATTTGATGTCTCTCCTGCACTCGCTCTTTGTCAGCCCAACTAGCTCTCCTTACTCCTTCCTCCCTCCCTCATCTCAGTGTGAAGGGGCCAGCCTTCACCATGTGGGGCTTCATTAGGTCTGCCTGGACAGCTCTCACTTTGGTAATGAGATTCCATTATTGGATGAAAGTGTTAGATCCCAGCAGTGTGCATATCTCCTCTCCATTCTATCTTATTGGCGCTCGGCCTCCCTCCTTGTCCCCACGCCCGCTCCGTATGCTGTGACTCAGCATGTGCTGCAACAGCTGGTTTGCAACTGCATGACAAACGGTAGTCCTTTAATCAAATGCCTAAAGAGTGCACGGTTATCCTCCAGCCACTCTTTTTTTTTTTTTTTTTTTTTTAACTTACTTTTTTTTT
>VUQH01043461.1:30705-62485 GCA_015106775.1 Etroplus canarensis | reverse complement strand
GTATTCCCCCCCCCCCTTTTTTTTTTTTTTTTTTTTTTTTAACTAAACTAATTTTCTTTCCTTTTGTTGCTTAAGTCACAGTTTCCCAGCCCATGCATCTGTGATGCCCAGACTCACTGCTTTAAACACAAATTCGCTGGACTCAACAAAGCTCATTTTTTTGTTTGTCCCATAGCATGTACAACAGGAGGCACTCTTCATCCGGAGGATTTTACCTTTAGCAGTGCCGAGGCTTTTCTTTTTGTTTGTGATGCTTAATGATATCTAATCATTTATAAAACATATCACTCTCTTGATTATTTCATGCCCAAAGCACTCTGAGAAGAGAAAAGGCTTTTTAAATTTTTATTTTTCACTCCAGCGCTCGCCTCAGAAGGCAGTATGCTCTGAGGATGGGACCTCATGGCATGAACCCAGATTCAACCTTTGGGAAAACACGGAGTTTGCTATTGTTTTTAGTTGTTGAGAAGCGCTGACTTGCTAACAGATTCCTGTTCCTGAAAGGCTTCTGCAGTTGATTGTGATAAACAGGGTTCTGAAATGTAAATTACAGTATGGTATTACAATTAGAAGAGCTCTGTTGCTCATTCCTTCATCTTAGAGTGGGTAATCCTTGTTCATATGATCGCAGGTGGTCTGGTTTTTTGGACAGGGCAGGTTACTTACATAGTTGAACAAACAACGATGACAACCATCTGCCCACACCAGGTACCTCTTCTCAACACTGGCTGCTCATGATTATGCTTTTATAGCAGAGAAATCTCCTGATTAATCACTTAAGAACAGTCCCTTCTTGTTGATAAACTAATTATGTTGTGCATACTGACCGGCCAATGTGATCCCGGCTCAAGGCATAAGTCAAATCAATGATCCCACTGTTAATTTATCTCTCTCTTGACAACCTAATAGGCCCTCTGGAGTGAGCTGGCTAATGAGGACTTCCTAAAGGTTAAGTAAACACAGATGATTTTAGAGGGACAGGGCACACCAGAACCAAAGTGGCCCACCCTCAGTGTTCTAAGAAGGCAGACTGGAAGGAAAATGTGTTTGAGAGTTAGCTGACAGACTTGTCTTTGACAGAATCACTTTAAGGAATTAAGTCTGGCTGCTGATTTTTGTTTGTTTTTATAATGTTTTTTTTTTTTTTTTTCCTGGTAGTTTTTCCCATCATGTTTGTCAGAAATAATACATTTGGATTTCTGAGACAGGAAAAAAAGCAATAACATTGCTAAAAAGAAGACACATGAGACGCAAGCACTTAAGCAATCAAACACATTTTAAAAAGAGTGGGATGGGATTGAGTGTAATACTTTCAGTGATAATCCCACATTTTCTCTGCACTCAGCACTGCCCACAAGGTGACTTCTTGGTCTAGTTTCCACTGTTTGTTCTTACACAGTTCAGGACAGTCTTTTAAATATATAACTACTTATATTTCTTGAAAGCTGTTACCTCTGAGGCTGAAAAATGAAGCCAAAACTGGTAGTGCCAAAAATTGCAGTTCCTTGAATTGCCAGTTAAACCAATCCCCACACAGTACCAGGTTAAAAAAAGCAGCACGCTCAATATCAAAACAGTTGGGTCTCTATAACTAATTTAACCCTTCATATCAACTATATTATTAGAGCCTGGCCCCCTGGACTGACCTGTGGATGCTGACCCGAGCTGGTGTAGCCAGCTGTCTGTAAGGTTTCACGACCACGAATTTGAGATACTGAACTGGACCTCTGGACAAAGGGTGGAAACAAAAATACTCCTAAAAAGCAAAACAACAAAAGCAGAAGACCTCCACCCCATTCCACTTTCAAACGTGACAGGCTAGTGTTCCCTTTTTTGTTGCCTTCCTATCATCAACATTTTAGTACCAGTAATATCGTCAATGCCATTATAGTGTTGATGTGTTTGCGTACCTCCATGCTTTTTATGGCCATGGTTTGTACAGATCATCTAGCCATAACACTCCTGAATTCAAACACTTTCATTCAGTAGTGAGCGAAATGCATTTGTCCTGAATGTTACTAATGACTCTCAAGTAGTTAAGGTGCGTACGTTTACTGTTATCCCACATTACTGTTAGTAATGTGGTGAAACTACTTTTTATGTAGTCGTATTTTCTTACAGACCAGCATTCTATTTATTGCTTGGTACAAAAACTTTAAGTGGTGGTGGTGTTCAGGCTTTGATTCAGATTTGTAGCAATGGGGAAAAAGGCTTAAAATGCAGTACATTCTTGGGCCAAACAGAGGCTGATATATGATCAAAGGAGTAAAACAAAAAGTGATAAAGCTTGACAGATCAAGCCATTGAGCCTGACTTCTGTATATGCATGCGGGCACTGGGAAAGTAATCTTCAGCTATATACATCCTTTCTCCTCCAAGTAGGGTTGGGTAAACGTCCTGCTTGACCTTGCCATGTTTTCGTTTGCGTTCGGAAGAATCTCCTCCTTTTCTTTGACTTATAAGTTTGAATAAAGTTGTGTTTCGAGAGCAAGAGAATAGAAGTTTTCAACTGAAATTGTATTATACTCGAATTTGGATAGCATGAGTGAGTGAATAATATAAACTGTATTAAGCTGGGCACCCCGCTTGCTTTCTCATGAATAAATAACAAATGAGTGTGAGTCGGTGGATGGAGACATCAACTCCATTACCATTCTGTTTGCCCCGTCCAATATGTGGGGAGCAGAAATGAGAAGTGAATTGCTGCATTATGCACCCAATTTTCTATAAGGCTCCTGGCTTTCTTTGTAGACATTTGGTGAATGTATTGTATGGAAATTATAATTTTTCTCTTGTCAAAAGTAGAAACCACTCTCATTGTGTGTGTGTGTGTGTGTGTGCGTATATATGTTTCTGGAGAGTCTTCAAATCTTTTACATGTTAGAAACATCGAGACCACAAAATTCCTTTCAACTCTTTCTGCTGTCACCTTTTATAACCTTGGCAAACCAGTATAGAGGTAAAAAAAAAGCAATGTCATGCCCATGCTGTCTTTTGTTTCCCCTCTTGCTGTTGCTTTCATTGTTTATTTAGTCATTCTCAGACAGTTTTCCAGCTAATCCCCACCGTCCCCGGCAGGGAATTCAGAGGGGCAGCCAGCCCTACATCACACTCCAAACCCAACACAGAGCTGGAGCCTACAGGGTCACAGGTGGAGTTCTTGCTCCTTGATGTTTTTGTCCGTGCTCCTCAGCCAGAGTCCAAAGCCATTCTTCTCACATTAAAAAAAAGACACAAAAGAATAAGCTGCAAGTGGTTGACACTTTTCTTCAAGAGAAAAGAAAGCAGATATAGATAATTGTATGAGTTGGTATTGCTGCTATTATGTACGCTTCTGTAAAAGACAATCACTGATACATTTCAATTTAATAAAAAACAAGCAAACAAGTAATTCATTTAGATATATAAATTGTCAATTCCTTTTAAAACAAAACATCCAGCCAGCCATCCATTTTCTTCTGCTTATCCAATTACAAAATATAACATCTATAACACCGTGTAAGATATAAACAAAAACAGAGTGAAATCAGTTGCAAATCCCATAAACCAAAGTTTTATTTGCAAAAGAACTTAGAAAACATGTAAAATGTTGAAAGTGAGCTGATCTTGAATTTAATGGAAGCAACCCATCTCAAAAAAGTTGGGACAAGGGGAACCAAAGGCTGGAAAAGTAAGTGGTACTAAAAGGAAACAGCTAAAGGATTATGTTGCAACTAACTCAGTTAATTGGCAACAGGTCAGTAATGTGATTGGGAGCACCTTAGAGAAGCAGAGTGTCTCAATAGTAAAGATCAGTAGGAAACTGTCTACAAATTGTGGAGCAATTTCAGAATAATGTTCCTTAATTTAAACTTGCAAAGACTTTGAATATTCCAAAATATACATTACATAATATCATTAAAAGATTAATAGAATCTGGAGACATCTCTGTGCAAGGGCAAGGGACACTGCTGGAAACCAGTACTGCATGCTGGTGATCTTCTGGCCCTCAGGCAGCACTGCATTGCAAACAGTCATGATCTTGTCATGGAAATCACTGCATGGGCTCAGGAACATTTCCACAAATCATTGTCTGTGAGTACAGTTGGCCGGCCGTGCCATCCACAAATGTAGCTGTAGTGTGCAAAGAAGAAGACGTGTGAACATGATCCAAAAATGCCAAATGCAAAGTACAACATGTTCTGTGGTCAGATGAGTTGGTCAGCCTACATCAGCTAGTGGCTATGGTAATGCCCCTCCACATGTGTAGTTGGTAAATCTTATTTAAGGTGCTTTAGCTTGTCCACAGTTGCTGCACATCTGCAAGCTGCTTTGTAACCCATCTCCATTCCAGCTCTGCCAGCAGATGGAAATAACAATTTTCTTTTGACAGTAGGGGTCCTGACTGAATACACAGTCTTTGGTTTGTGGGGAAAAAAATCCATCCATCCATCCATTCATTTTTTGCCACTTATTTGCGCCAGGGTCATGGGGGCAGCAGTCTAAGCAGAGATGCCCAGGCCTCCCTCTCCCCAGCCACCTCCTCCAGCTCTTCTAGGGGGACACCAAGGCGTTCCCAAGCCAGCCCGAGAGATGTATTCTCTCCAGCGTGTTCTGGGTCTGCCCTGGGGCCTCCCCCAACTGGGAAGAGGCAAATAAAAAAACTGACTGCCCAGCATCTACCACTGACAAACCCCCTAAGGCTCTCTGCTTGGATTTGACACCATGCCTCTGTGCACAGCCCAATTTGAACTTGAACTGACATTGTTTGTGAGGGATGTTTAAGGGTACAACCAATTACATGGCAGCTGCCCATTAAATCACCTGAAAGTGACTTGGAGTGGTTAAGTTTAAGCAATTAAAACTACTTGTTTGAGGCTAAGAAAAGATATGGTCATGCTTAACGAGCCATCGCTGGATGTTCTAAGCAAATGAGATGCGGCCAGTCATTCACTCCATGGCGCTGAATGAAGATACAACAACTTCACATTGATTTTTGCCTTTGTTTCACAAAGACAATAGTCATTGCACTCCTAGTAATATTTGCTTGTCAGACAATTGTTTGGATTGTTTTAACATACGGTTGATGCTGTTATTTTCTGATAAGGATGCTCAATCTAAATTAGGATGTTGAACATTTCAGAAAAGTCTCAACAGAACTTAAAAAAAGCCCATATATATATATATATATATATATATATATTAATTGATTTGAAAAAGGATCATATCTTTTCTGCACACTGTCTACATTCCACACACTGCTGAACACCCAATCTTTCTGACTGTAAGTTGCTGCTGTCCAGAGATGTTGCATTCACTAGTGAATTTATTTTGACACTGGCAAGGATCCTCAACCGTTTCTTGTGCCTTGTTGCCTCAATAGTGAGATTACTCTGTGTGTTTCCTGTGTGTGTCACGCACACATGCTGTGATGGATGAAGGTATGCTTCATTCTGCACTCCCTGACACCATCCCATCTGCTCTCTCTTTCTTCCATCCATACCTTGTTTTTAGCCTCTGCTCCCCCCGCTTGGCTCAACAAATAGTCGTTGTCACTTCCCCAACTGTAACAAATACACGGTAGTCAAACACAGACATTAATTAGGAAGCATGGCTTCCCTGCAAAGAAGATCAGAGATGTGTATTGAAAATCCTTCTCCAGCATGCTGAATGTAGAATAGAGGGTAAGATTCTGGATCATTCGCCAGATCCTTGCAGGCCTGGGCCAATCTGGAGATTTAATTACACATGAAAAGCAATTAACAGCCAAAAAGTCATTTGGTTTTATTAAACCACTCACATGCTCTTTATTACATTGGAAATTAAATTGATAAAATGTAGACACTGAAATTATCGGTGTTACCCAAATGACCACTAACATGCTAGTGCTTGAGCATGGTTTTTGTGACTTTCAGTTGTAATGTCCAGAGTAAATTGGAAACGTGTAGTAAATAATTTCAAAGAAAAATACCCATCCGATCCCTACCTGCGTTACCCAGCGATGCTTTTAACATTGATCAAAAACGATGCTGCACGAGTGGAAGGTAGAGTATTTTATTCTTTTTAAGTCTCTTTTCAGCAGCTTGCACAGCTGGGTTGATCTCACTCACATTTGTTGTCATTTTTCCTGCCTTTCTTCTGGTTCTGGCACAGCAAGATCACAACAATTGCATTCATAATTCTCCTTAGAGAGCTAGGATTGACTGGAGCTGTTTCAGCATCCAGCTAAGGGAAACAGCCAAGAATGAGTACAACACCAGCTCTATTTGAATTGATGGAAATATCTGAGATGTCAACAGTTATGCGGAGGTTTTGAAGGCAGACAAAGAGCTGGTAACACTGCTTGGCCCCAAAGCCTATAATTGCTAATTCACAAACTAAAAACTAGAACCCCCAATTCAAAAAATTGTTGGGATGCTGCGTAAAATCTAAATAAAAACACAATGCCTTGATTTGTAATAATAAACCAATATTTTATTCACAAAAGAAGATAGAAAACATATCAAATGTGTGACTGTAATAACAATGCAATTCTGATTTATGACTCTTGATGTGCTGGACAAGCACAAGAGCATGTCTCAGCAATAGACTCACCCCACCTCAATGCATCACTGAATGCCACAGGAAACCACTCCTACCTGTGGATATTAAACTTTACGGCGCCTGCCCTTGACACCTGATTGTTTCCTATTGCTGCGCTGTGTATATACTGTAAATACACACTGGGCTATCTTTCATAGAGGGTTTATATATTTTTATCTTCCTTTATCTGTTTTTTCTATCTTTCATATTTATATTTGTATATATATATTTTAATGGAGTGTCTGTAATGTAAGCAACCCCCCCCGATTAATAAAATATTCTTTTTCTGAAATATTGAAAGTGAGACTTTTTACTATTTCTTGAAAAATACTAGTTCATATTGAATTTAATGGCAGAAACACATCTCAAAAAAGTTGGGACAGGGCCACTTTTACCACTGTGGAGCAACCCCTCTTCTTTTGACAACGGTCCGTAAACATCTAGGAATTGAGGAGCTGGACCTTTGAGAGAGGAATTCTGTCCCATTCTTGTTAAATATAGGATTCCAGATGCTGAACATTCCTGGGTCTTCTTTGTCATATTTTGCGTTTCATCATGGGCCAAATGTTTTCGGTTTTTCTGGACTGCAGGTAGGCCAGTCCAGCCCCTGGACTCTTCTGCTATGAAGACATGCTATTGTAATAGCTGGACCCTTAGCATTGTCTTGCTGAAATATGCAAGGCCTTCCCTGAAAAAGACATGGTCTTGAGGGGAGCATATGTTGCTCTAAAACCTGTCTATAGAGTACCTTTCAGCATTCCTACATGTCCATACTGCCAGTACCATAGGCAGTAATGCACCCCCATACCATCAGAGATGCATGTTTTTGAACTGAGTGCTGATAACATACCGGCTAGTCCCTCCCTTCATTAGTCTGAAGGACACGGCATCCTTGATTTCCAAAAAGAATTTCAAATTTCCATTAGTCTCCACTTTGCCTCAATCCATTTTAAATGAGTTTTGGCCCAGAATAGACAGCTACACTTCTGGATCTTGTTCACATATAGCTCCTTCTTTGCATGACAGAGCTTTTTCCCAAGCCCATGCAGTAATTTCCATGACAGAATCATGGCTGTTTGCAATTCAGTGCTGCCTGAGTCCCCAAAGATCATCAGCATCCAGTGTTGGTTTCTGGCCGTGTCCCTTGCCCATAGCAATGACTCCAGAGTCTCTGAATATTCCATCATCTAAAGTACATAATATCATCAAAAATTTCAAAGTCATTGCAGTTTTGTGATGAGGAACATTATTCTGAAATTGCTCCACAATTTTGAGATGCAGTTTCTTGCAAATTGATGAACTTTTTCCCATCTTTACTTCTTAGAGACTCTGCCTCTGTAAGGTGCCCTTTTTATACCCAGTCACATTACGGACATGTTGCCAGTTAACTGAATTCGTTGCAACATGTTTCTCCAGCTGTTTGTTTTTAGTTCTACTTACTTTTCCAGCCTTTATTTTGACCTTGTCTCAACTTTTTTGAGATGTGTTGCTACCACCACTTTCAAGATCAGCTTGTGTTTTTCATGAAATAGGAAAATGTCTCAGTTTTAATATTTGATGTTTTCTATGTTCTTTTGTGAATAAAACTTTGGTTTATGAGATTTGCACCTCATTGCATTGTGATTTTATTTATATTTTACACAGGATCCCCACCTTTTTGAAACCGGATGAATGAATAAAAGGCAGACTTGTCTTTTTAATAAAGCTCATATTTTTTCCAATTCTGGTTATTGCCACATATCTGCCTCGTCAACACTGTGTTACCAGTTCAATAAGGTACAAATCTTTGGAAATGTGTGAAAGTGTTGTACATACTTGGGGAAAAAAAATTGGAAATTCTTTCAAAACATCTTTTACAGTGGTTGTGCATCTTTGTTCCAATAACACTTTAATAATTTTTGCTCATGCTTGTTTTTCCAATGCAACAATGCTTTAGGGAAAAATAACACCAGATCATCCTCTTAGAACCAAGTTTGTACTTTGCATACCTCAAATTGTTCTTTTTTGTGACTGGGACAATATACAGGACTTGTAATTGTGTTTTGCCTTAAGGCCTTTGGGCCACCAACCAGTGTGCATTCTACACTTTGAAAAACAGATCAAGGGTGGAAGCAAATATTTTTGTGGTAGACTTTATTGTTGATTTCTCTGCCTTAATGATGACTTCTTCTCAGCTGCCTCCCACACAAAGCCACACACAGAACCTTCTCTGGCATAAATTTTATCATCTCCCGGAGATACAGTACTGCACCACACTGAACACTGGGAGGTAGCTGAGCTTTCTTTCTGCTTTCAGCCATGCGCCAAATGTAATGTCTAGTGGAGTATTTTGTTCTTTAAATCAGCAATATGCAACATTTTTCAACATGAAAATAAATAAATATGACATGGGCTCGGTTCCTGGAATTGTAGCCTTCTGCTTAATTTCCCAGGTGCTCTGAGGAATACTGTGAAGTAGTTTATTTGCATTTAGAGAACTCCCAGGGCATAAATCGGCATGAAACACTTTATGTTAAATAATAACTGAGTAAGTCAAAGATTCGAGATAAAATCTTTTCAAGTCATCTTTAATTTCCAACTTGCAATGTGGCAAGGAGTACCAATACACTGAACTTATGCCTGAGACTTTGTACTGCAGTATTTAGGCTTGCTGATTTTCCCAGCCACCCCAGCCTAAGATTTTAGGTAGTTAGGAGGGTTTTAATGTGACACTAATTGATCTTTACATAAAGCTCCCAACATCCTGGAAGTTCAGAAAAACAGCAAGATAAAGGCATATAATAGCTATTGCCTGTTGTCATGGTCATAAACTGTATAAAAGAAGTCACTTCTTAGTGTGAAAAGTGACGCAAATGTCAAAGTACCCTAAACACAGTGAGCGAAAAGTCCAGTCGTACAGATGCACTTTTGCATTTCAGAAAAATTTGAATTTTGTGATTTTTTTAAAATATACTCTTCATTTATTAGATGTTAAAAAAAATACTTCAAGCTTTTTTTGGTTTGATTTTGGCTTCTAGCTCATGGAAATCAGAAATCTCAAATGATTAGAATATTTCCTAAGATCAATCAAAAAAATATTTACAGTACAGAGCAAGGTTACTATAGTTAGCCAAAAGTTGAATAAAACTAAATTAGAAAGTTCAATTTAGCTGAATTGTTGCAACAGTGGGATCATTAGCACTTTCAGATTCACTGAGGTCTTTGACCCATTTTTTTACAAACATTTGTATAGCGAGATTGCATGTCCAGGTACTGGTTTTATAATGTGTGACAATGGGACTTAATAAAACACTTGAAATCAGTGATTAAGAGGTGTGGCCCAATACTTTTGTCCAGATTATGTGCACCACACCTCAAAGTTTATAATAATCTAATAACACAATAAAAATGCATTTTCATTATATGGGACCTTTAAATTAAAAAAGGATGGACTTATTAATAATGTAATCTTTTTACATGCACTAGTATATGTTTATTATTAAGTTTATGGTCTCAGATTCATCATCTTTGAGTCTCAATGAATACAACACCATCTTCTTGTCCCATGATTTACTGACCAGCGGCCAGCATATGAACATACAGTCTCGCCTTGTTTTCTTCCTGTTATCCATCGCGTCCAACTAACATTTCATTTTGAAACACCAAGACGGAACCTCACTAACAAATGGGTGACATCACTGCGGCTTTAGCTTGGTCATGCTAGTAATAAAAGGCTTTGGTGAACTGACTTCTCATAAATGAGTTGCTGTGGATTTTTTTTCTGGGATCTTCCAAACGTCCTGGTCCTGATATTTGTCTATCCTGTAATAATATTTATATAATTAAAAATAGCCCTATGGCAGCTGAGATTAGCTCAAGCTCCTCTGGGATTAATAAAGTATTCTGATTCTGAATCTGAATTGGAAATTGAAGTGGAAAAAAAATGGATAGATAGATAGATAGATATTTTTGCTACTGAACATTATGTGAAAATATGTTTTAGCAGCGTTCAGGTGTATTTGTTTTGGCCATCACACAGGAACTCCCATAATGTTTAATAAACCCACAAACACACATAAAATCCTCCTGAAACTGCTTGAAGAAAGAAAATGATGAGCATGGCTGCAGTACTGAGAGGGTTTATAACTGCTAAGAAGGCCCAGCAGAGCCAGACAGCTGCCCACCCCTTCCCCCCAACTGCTCATTCCTCCATGCTTGGTTGGCTCAGCTAAGAGTAGTCAAGTGCAATGGAAACCTCAGTCGCCGCCGAGGTTCCATTCGCACCTCGCCAAACTCGCCTCGCTTCCAATTCCCAGCTGGTCCCCGACCAACCTCCTGGCATCCGTGCTCCTCCTCTTCCTTTTTCTTCTTTCTAACAACTCGGCGGCCTCATCCCACCATCACTGCGGCCTTTATTACTGCACAGGCTCTGAAAGGAAGGGAGCTTGCCCACTGGTCCATGTCAGGTTAAACTCAAACACATCTGAAACAAGAAGTGCTTGGTGTTCCATGAGTGCAGGCAAGGTACCTGAAAACTTGAGGTTTGAAAAGAAATAATTAGATTAAGTTAATTTTACGTGCTAAGATAGACAAGAACTGATGGTTTGGGTCGGAATTTATATAGGATGTATGAAGCTGTGTTAAACGCTAAGACCTGCCGGAGGCTCTGCCTGTGATCTCGATTCAGTCAGAATTATTACTGTTGTGTTATTTTTTGACATTATTATTTGAATGTCTTCTTCATGGACATTTTTTAAAGGTATGACTTTCAGGTCAGGTTAAAATTATACTACTTGAATAACTGCTTGTTTATTTTATACTGCAGCAGAAAATTGTGTTGATTTTAGCTTTTCGGGGCCTCCTGTTGTTAAAAGTGTAGCCTAGCATCGTGTTGAGAGGAGAATCACTGATGCCTACACGACTGTCAATCCAGTTATCTCTGATAAAAAGGAACATGATATTCAATAAGCAGTCATGTCTAGATGTTGGCAGCGGTCATGTCAGACACATCCTGTGGAGGAGTGAGTAGTTTCCCCGTGGAGTGTGAATTTTTTTGGAAATCCTCAAGTACATTTCATTAGCTGCTTTGCCTTAAAGTGTGTGCATAAATGCATCTCAGTGGGCGTTTCAAAAAGCACCTGGAGACAAAGCAGTTACTCAAGCAGAAAAAAAAACTAAAAGGTGCATATGGGAAACAAAAAAAAAAAAGTATTCCCTCTTGCTGTTAAAAAGGGGAATAATTCTTCGAAACCGGGCAGCAAAAACATATTTAACAAATGATTTCATAAGAGCAAGGGAAAATAAAGAAATGAGCGTGGGCAGGAAACAGATGACACAGATGTTCTACCCTGATCTTTCATCTGACTCTGAGCATACCCTACATCTCAGGGACTCCACATGGCCATTAGTTATTTGGCGTAGGTGCACACATGCTGAGTAGAGGAAGCGGCAAACTGCTGCCAGTCCTGTGGTTGCTCAGCATTGAGTCATTTTTGCTACGGTATCAAACAATATCAGACGTCCTGTATGAAAACCAGACAAAAGTCCGGGGGGCAGATGCATAAATTCTTTTGTAGCTTTATTGCTTAAACTTAGCTGTACAAAGTTGGAGTAATGTGTTGTGATTCTTTTTTGTTGAATTTGTAAAGCCGTCTGTTTTCACAGTTTGGCTTTATACATCTTGATCAGTGTGCACAGACCTTAATTCAAGTCCTTCATTTTGTCATAAATTCTGTTTAGACATTTGGACAGCTACATCAGCTGTTTGCATATTTTATACATAATCTCCAGCGTACGTCAGAGTAGTTGAGCAGCTGTCCTTCCTTGTAACTATTACAGCATGGCTATGGCTGTTTAAACCCTTTATTGGGGTGTTGTGAAGCTGAGGCTAGAATACGATACGAACAGCCGCCATTCTGTGCTGCAGTCCCATCTTTCCCTGTTGGAGTATTCCAGCGGTGTAGTTTAAAGTTTAATTCATACGGTGATGAGTGAACTGGAGGGATATCAGAATAATGGGTTATATTGACAGTTTTTTTTTTCTTTTTTGTTGTTTTATTTAATCAAATTGTGTCCCAAAAATTAATGTATAAATTGTGTGTTTACAGAATAATTAGTTCCCCACCTTATACATCAGTACTGTCATTAATTCATCATATGTAAACTATTATTAACAATAGACAGGCTCCCAGTAAATGTAATTAATCACAATGTTAATTAATTACCTGTCTCCCAGACTGGGCCAAATTCTGTCTGCTGCTTATTGTATGAAGGTGAATACAGAAGCATGCAAAAGTGTGGATCCATCCCATATTTTATTAGATTTTGCAAGGAAAACGGGAAATAGGTGCAACAATTTATAAAAACATGCAAACGTAAATGGAAATACACTACATAAGGAAAAAAACAGTTTCAACAATGTGAACCAGCTTTAAGGGCTATTTGGTATGGCCACCTTTATTCTTCAACGCAGCCTGAACTCTTTAGGAAATGCTTTCTTGTCGTTTCTTTAAATAGTCTTCAGGAATAGTTCTCCGGGCTTCTTGAAGGACATTCCAGAGCTCTTCTTTGGATGCCGGCTGCCTCTTGTTCTGTTCTCTGTCAAGATGGTCCCACACTGCTTCGGTAATGTTGAGGTTGTTTTATGAAACCTGCTGGCACTGATTTTCAGTCAACCCTCTTGTGTAATTTGGCAAACCTCATGCGTTTTCTCCATTTTCCTTCCTTAAGAATGGCTTCTGGACAGCCACCGTTCAGCTGAGGTCATTTCTGATGAGGTTTATGTAGATGGAGCAACTGAAGGGTCAAATACATGTCTCACATCCTGTGTCAGGTCTTTGTTGGATTTTTATTTATTTATTTATTTATTTTTTTGCTTGCTCCTTGTTCTTTTGTCCTGCACTGTCCAGTTTCCTCATTTTTTAAGGACACACTGCATACCATGCTGAGAAATGCCAATAGCACTTTGAGAATCACTTTGTTGGTGCGAAAATACTGTTTTATGTCTGTCAAACTGTGTTATCTTTGGGATATTTTGTAGTTTCAACTAAAGAAATTGGAACAAATGATGTGTTTTTGTAACAGACTGCTAGTAACAAAGTACCTAAAGACACAATTTAAAATGGACCCTTTGCTAAATGTCTGTTACGTGTAGACACAACACTGGTTCATCAATTGTGTTAGGTTCCTTTGTATACTTGAATGATTCATAGGTAAGTGTTAAGTGGCTTACTAAATCAAACTTTCCTCCTGAAAATGTTCAGGCACAAGGACGGGACTGAAAGTGAGGGAAAAAGTCTGAAGAAAAGAAAAGCTTTAAAAGACCTTCAGAAAGCCAGGAGAACTATTGCTCAAGACTACTTTGAAGAATTACAGGAAAGCCTGGCTCCTTGAAAGTAAAATATAAAGAAATGAGGGGTGGCAGTTCTGTAAATGTTTTTAAATGTTGCTGAAGCAAATGCCATCCCTCTTTTTAACAAACAGAAGTCTTGTCCTTTTCCTACAGTGTTTGTATCTTCATAAATGAGATTGCCCATATGTTAGGAGCTTGGTTGTAAGGATACCTTTTCAGTTCCGTTAAACCAATGAAAATAATGGAAGTTCAGGAAGAGGACACAGTTTAAAGAGCACCAGGAAAACTTCAAAGGGTGAAAAGCCACGCAGTAGACATGATTGATGTGTGGCATTTGTGTTTTGTTAGTGTGAAGAACAGTGAGTGCTGTCCTCACATCGATCTTTTATTTTGTAGGGTGCTAATTTTCTAAATCTTGTTTCATGTACAAACAGAACTTATTTAAGGCTGTTAAGTACATAGGCTTTTTCTGTCTGATATTCTAAGATTTTTACTCTTATTTTGCACACAGTTAGTTAAATAGTTCAAGAAATGTGCAGTTAATTGACATTTTTATTGCAAAACGGCAAGAATAATATAAAATGATTAAAATGGCCTTGCAACTACAGTATTTTTTCACCATGTATTGTGCTTGGATACCTCTGAAGAACCTTGTGCATGCATGGCCCAAAGTAGGTTAGAGGTGCTTGCAATCTTCACATTCTATTTTTTCTGACAGATAATGGATGGGGGTTGCTGCCATTTTTCTCTATTATTTATACGAATGTTCTAAAAAGGAATAGCTGCCAGTATCATTTGTGGTCTGAAGAGTGTTTCTTGGTGTCTCACTCATAAAATAGCATCTGCAGTAATGCATGGCATCCGATAGGTTAGCTGCAACAACGGCACTCACAAGTTCAGCCTTCAGTGTTTTTTTTCTGCAGTAAACTGTGGCACTGCAACTCACTAACACCCAATGGAACAGCTCTCCTGGGCTTCCACATAAAAGACCGCAGCAGCTGTTCCACCATTTTGCAGCTTACCAGCTCTCAGTGTTCTCCATCACCCTCCACCTCTTTCACATTCTCTCATCCCTCTCTGTGCCTCTCTCTCTCACCTGGGGGTGTGATTAGCAGAGTCAATTAGCGCACACTAATCAGGCTAAAACACAGACTGACAGATGTAGAATGCCAAAAATTACTTTTTTCCCACTAACTTTTTCTTTTCCCAAGTGATTTCCTTAAATTAGTGAAGGGAGTCTTGCCACAATTCATCATCAGAGTAATTGTTGGTGTGTGTATGTGTGTTGTACATAGCACTTTACATTGCGGAGACAGCATGTGTCTTACAAGAGCATCTTGAAATAACTGAACCTCCATGGTGCCGCCTAAACTCTGTAGCATTTTTATTTGATTCAGAAACAGACAATCCATGAATCAAGATGTTTCTCTATCCGTGTTTAGGTCATAAATTAGGTCCATAAGTTTTCGTACAATTGTAATTTATCCTCTGCACACCACCACAGTGGATTTTAAATTAGACAGTCAAAATATGATTGACCTGCAGACTTTCAGATTTAATTGAAGGAGTTTGACAAAAAACTGTTTATGAATTACAGCCATTTTTATACATAGCCCCAGATTTTCATAGGCTGAAAAATAATGAGACAAACTAACGCAATTCCTATGTCAATCCTTTGAAGTCTAGAACCCATGAACATCCCCAAATGCTGTGTTTCCTCCCTTGAGGTGCTCTGCCAGGTCTTTATTGCAGCTGCCTTCAGTTGCTGCTTGTTTGTGGGTCTCTGCCTTCAGTTTTTGTCTTCTGTAACTCAAAAACTGCTCTACTGGGCTGAAATCTGACTTGGCCGTCGAAGAATATCCCCGTTTTTTGCCTGGAGAAATTTTGGGTTGCATTTTGAGTGAGCTTTGGGTTGATATCCATTTGCACTGTTAAGCACCACCCAAATGGTTTTGTAGCATTTGCCTGAATCTGAGCAGAGAGTGTAGCCCTGTACACTTCTGAATTCATCTGACTTCTATCAGCAGTCACTTCATCAATAAATACTAGTGACCCAGTTCCATTGGCAGCCATACATACCCATGCTATAAGATTGTCTCTGCTATGTTTGACAGATGCCGTGGTATTCTTCAGAACATGAGCTGTCCCTTTCCTTCTCTATACTTTTCTCTTCCCATCATTCTGGTGCTAGTTCATCTTGATCTTGACATCTTGAAGTCTTGGTTTGTCCAGAACTGCTCAGGCTCTTTGTGGTCAGGTATTTTCTGGCAAAGTCTAACCTGGGCTTCCTTCTTCTGAGTGTAACCAGTGGTTTGCACTTTGTTGTCAACTCCCTGTGTTTACGTTCATGAAGCTCTCTCCAGATTGTAGACTATGTTAAAGTTAATGTTTTTATCTTGGCTAGATGCTGTGAATGTTTTTTTTGGACTAAACAAAAAATTCTGTGATCATTCTTTTTAATTATCTTCCATGGTCTTCCAGGCCTTTGGGTGTTGCTGAGCTGGCCGGCGTATTCATCTTTAGAAGAATATACCAGATTGTTCATTTGGCTACTCCTAAAGTTTTTGCTAATCTCTGAAAGATTCATTCAGATTTTTTAGCCTATTATTGGCCTGAACTGTCAGATACACAGTGAATGTCTGTGTAAGATGCTTGAGGCGACTTTTGCTGTGAATTGGCACTACATAAATAAAACTGAATTGAATTCAATCCTTCAGTTCCATCAACATCTCTTTGCACTTAATATTGAGAATTTCATTGAGCGGCTACCAAATGCAAGTTCCACACTTGGATTCAGCTGCAGATCTTTTATCTGCCTGGTTTTTCATGAAATTATGAGGGAACAGGACTCGCTCCAAACCCCTTGAATTAAAACTAAAACTTTGCAATTCAATCACATTTTGACTGTTCGATTTAAAATCCACTGTGGTGGTGCAAGTGTAAAAGTGTAATTGTCCAAAAACATATGAGCCTAACTGTATTTTCCATCAGTCTAGTCAGTGTCTTTTTTTCTTCTTAAGAAATTAGGAATGAGAGAAGAGACACTGATGATACATCCCAGCCCCAAGAGGGACATCAGAAGAATGAAAGCCAGCTAATAAATTAATAAAGTAATAACATGCTACTATTTATTCTTATTTGCTGCAATATAAATGAAACAATATGAAAGAAGTAGGAAATTAGTGCTGTCATCTCTGTGTCTATGAAAGAGACGTTATTTTTGGCACTGTCTAATTTCTTTGATCATTGATTGAATAGTTTTGACAGATTAGTCCACTGATTGGTGATCTACCATAACAATAATCACCATCTGGAATGCTGCTCAGAGTGCCTCTGGTCTGTGTCTTTCTTGACATGACATTCAAACATTGACATGACGCTGCTGGATTTCCTTCTTGTAAAGCAACTGCTTGTGGGATCAGAAAGTCCCATGTTTAGGCACTATTGCTGACTTCTGATCACTTCCCTGGGTTGCCATCAGAACACTTTTGACTCTGGTGGCACTGGTGAGTCAGACACAGTACGTTTTCTGCTCAATGCAAAGATGCAAAACTAAACAACAGTCGCCTTCAGCCTTCTTCACTTCTTCATTCGTTCATTTTTATCTCCACAAGATATCATACTGATCCAAATAACATGCATTACATCCTATCTTGATGGACTATCTGTTCATCAAGAAGTTGCTGTACCTTTAACCTCTTTCCTTTTTTCTTTTATGTTTGTGTGTGATTTAAAGTGTTATTTAACTTTGTGGCAACACATCATATTATGTTACTTCTCAATTTTCTCTCATATGACCTTCAATTTCCACTGTGATGATTGTGTCTCGCGCCATATGTGTTTTTTATGGGGGTGGCACAGTGGGTGGCAGAAATATGCAATTGCATAACACATGGGTGAGTAGAGGCCCGATTCTCAACCAACAACCCAAGCAACACCCAAGATTTATTGCCTGGTAGCTGTAATCTTCACAGGGAAATAAATTAACCTCCCATGTGTTACGCACTTCCACTTAAGTTCTCAGCTGGCAGAAAGAAAGTAGTTGGCAATGCCACGTGAGACTGTGTCACACACTCTTGTCTTTGGCCAACAGTGGAGCTGGCAATGACGGCGTTGACAGTCAAAAGGGAAAACATTCAAAAAGAAAAAAAAATAACTGCAAATGATAAAACAAGAAGAAACAAGAGAAGGTGAGGACCTGCTTGTATTTCCCTTCAACTTTAATCATATCTTTCCCTTATTGATATGGCAGCAAGAACAAGAAGAAGCTGTGTGTACTTTTTTATATTGAAAAGTCTCTTTCCAACACTCTTGCAAATGTAGCTGTTTCATTATTATGCCACCTCTTTCACCTCAAGCGAGTGTAAAAGCTTTCATTTTGATTCCATTTATTTTCTGCAAATTTAAAATGTGCATACAAATTAGTGGATGGCAAAAAAAAAAATTAAAAACTTAATGTGAGCACCACGACTTGCAGTAAGATGGTGCGCAGTACATGACAGCTTGAATAGTCTCACTTTGTTTAACCCTTTATGACTTACCATAGAATAAGCCCTCCAGAGCTTATCTTTACATGTTTACATGCCATAGGGCCATTTTTTGTAGCATTTCAACTTGCATCAGTGCAACCTTGACATCCTGAGTTTTCTTGTTCATAGTAACCAAATTAACTGCTAAAAAGCACGATAAACAATGAATAAATTAAAAACAATTTTTCTTACATAATTTTCTAGATGCACAAATATCACAGCTGTATCCCTCAAAAGTGAAAATGAAAAAAGTTGCACAAAATCCTTTCAAACCACAGGAAATTTGTTTTGAATGTGTTCATAAGTTCATTTTTGAGATGCACTCATTTTTATAATCTGTACAAAAAACTAAAATAAAATGCATGTTGTGCACAATTCATAAAAAGACAGCGTGTACATCAGAATAAACTGTTTCCAACAGTGCTATCAAAGTTCTAAGTGTCCCAGGAACTTCTATACAGAAAGGCACCTGGTCAAACATTACTATTAAGTGGAGCTGTGATAGGCCTACAATTCAAAACTACATTTCCAAGGGAAAAAGACGCCACTTCCTGTTGTAGCAGTGAGTGGAGCGCATAAAAACCACACGATAGTTCATGCTGACAGTGTGTTGATGTGTATATTCCAGTGCACGAAATGCTGTGGGGGCACCAGGAAGGGCATCTGGCGTAAAACCTCTGCTGTATTACAAATTACGATTATTCAGCTGTGGCAACCTCTTGGGATGAATACAAGAGAGCAGCCAAAGGTACATCAGTGGAAGGAAACAGCTGTCTGGGATAGGTTGGCTGCATAATATTCAATTCAGTTCAATTTTATTTATATAGCGCCAATTCACAACAAAAGTCGCCTCGAGGCGCTTCACACCGTAGGGTAAAGATACTACCATACAGTACAATATGTATGCGTAACTCTTCTGGATTAATATGCAGAAAGAATTTTTGTTTTATCTTATTTGGTTGCAGTTCAAAGGGCATTTAAAAAATAGACATGCAAATGGGATCACTGGCATTCCCATCCGGCCTTAAAGTGTTAATAAAGCCGGACTTAACTGCAACTTTACAGATTGTGCCATTTTTACCTTCATTAATTAGACTCCACCCCTTCATGATCTCTCAGGATCTTTTTCGATGGGTGAAAAAAGTCAGTAGCTTCATGAATAAGGGTTTATTTCTCACTAGGTAATTTGATGTCGCAATCAAATATGATGGCCTTCATCAAAAATAAAATTAAAAAGAAAACCTGATGAGGATCCAGTTTTGTGTGTAACTGAACTTAAACTGGACAAACATCAGAATTTGATCATTTAACACATATATGCAAAATAGATTGTTGCAAATTTTCAATTTTTAAATGTATCACAACTCAGAACTTTGTTTCTTCGGAGTTAGAGAGGCAGATGTTTAATTTGGCTTTGAGAGTTTTGTGCCTTGTGGGGAGTTAATGCTTAAATGTGTTCTTGCAAAGCCATGTAATCCTTTCTGTGATCAGGAAAGCATGAGGTTTGAGGGTTGGGGGAAATTATGTGGACTGGGTAATCCCCCAAGGTCTTACTTCACTTGGAAAATGAGAGACATCACCTATGGTCTTTGAATGTAGTAAAATAATGATGTCTTCTCTCCACACTACTCTGCTTCCCCCCCATGAATTAATAAACGCATGAAAACTATGTTTTGTATGAAAAGTTAGCGCTAGCTCGGAACAGCAGACAAGAGCAATTTTAAACACAAGCCAGTGGTCCGGTTTTAAAAGTTTGAAAAATGCATTTGATCTGGTTCAATACATGTAATGTGCTAAATAGAAATGGTTCTATATTTGTTTTAAAAGCAAAGTACTTCAGGAGCAGTCATTCGCAAAGTCTTATGGTTACTCAGCAGGACACCTTATCTTGCTGTGTACATTGCTTTAAATTAATAAATCATTATAAATCAGATATAGTATTTCCTTTACTGACATTACTTTATAATGTATCAAAAGCAGTTCGCATTCTATTGAAGTTGAATTTAGAATGCTCATTATGCATCCATGTTGTTTCCAGTCTTCCTTCCTCTTCAGATCAACCAAACAAAAGCAAACAGCAGTGCTTTTATTTCAGCCCCATGGAGTTGCCAATGGTTTTTCCTCACTTTTACATCCTTTCCATTGTTCTAAAAGAATCATTAAATTTATCAAAGCTGTATCTTTGGAGCAGAAATGTGAACGTGTTGTTACAGACTACATTTTTTCTGTGCAAAGTGAAACTCTCGGTTTTAAAACTAAGCACCTGCCCTACTAAAAATTTAAATAAATCAGAATCTAATGATATGGCCTAGGGTGTATTATACAGAAAAAAAAGAATTGGTCCACCTACAGATGACGACTACAGGATTTTTTATAACATCTCATTCTAAATGCATAGGCATTTATATGGAGTTGTTGCCCCTTTGCAGCTATAACACCTTTCATTCTTCTGGGAAGGCTTTCCTACAAGGTTTTGGAATGTCTGTGGGAAGTTTTGCCCATTCATTCAGAAAAGCATTTGGTGAGGTCAGACACTGATGTTGAGAAGGACTGGCTCATAATTTCTATTCAGGTTCATCTCAAACGTATTTGATAGGGCTGAGGTCAGGGCTCTGTGTGGGCCAGACAAGTTCCTCCACTCCAGACTCATCCAACCATGCCTTTATGGAGCTTGCTTTGTGCAGCGGGGCCTGCTGGAACATAAAAAAGGCTCTTCCCCAAACTCTTCCACAAAACTGGAAGAATTGTCCAAAATATCTTGGGAAGCTGAAGCATTAAGATTTCCCTTCTTTGGAACTAAGGGGTCCACGACCATAGCAATATCCCTCTACTGCAAAACTTTATAGTCAGGCATGTAACTCAAACTCATCCATGAGACTGCCAGATGGAGAAGTGTGATTCATGACTCCACATTTTCATGAATTTCCAGAGTCTAGAAGCATTTTGCTTTACTCCACTCTATCCAATGTTTAGCATTGGGCTTGGTGAGGCTGAAAAACCCATGCCATGGAGTTTTTGTGCTAATGTTAAAGCCAGAGGAGGTTTTTAACTTGGCAGTTACTGAGTTAGTTGAGTGTTGGTGACTTTTACGCACTACGTGCCTCAGCACTTGGTGACCCCGCTCTGTAACTTTAAATTGTCTGCTACTTTGTGGCTGAGCTGCTGTTGTTCCTAAACACTTTCACCTTACGATAATACCGCTTAAAGTTCATATATAATATTTAGGAGGGAAGACATTGACTGACCAACTGACTTATTGGAATGGTGCCACTGGATATTCACTATACGTTTTCTTTCACAAATGTTTGTAAAGGCAGACTCCATGGCTAGGTGCTTGAATTTATACACATGTGGCAATGGGACTGAATAAAATAGCTGAATTTATTGATTAAGAGGTGTAGCCTAATACTTTTGTCCATACACATAATGTATGATGTGGTTTGCAAGATGCTTAGTAATGGGGTGGAACTGTCTATTAGTGTCAGTAGGAGTGAAAATATGAGGTGCTGGCACATCAATCCAGGATGCCTGGTAGCATTAAACAGTTGGGATTATCCACCCCACTCTCAGGAATAAGCGAGGGACAGATAAATGCAGTTTTTAAAATCATTATCCTTTCTCTTTTCTAAGCTGTCACTGTGCATGTAACATCTACGTGGAATACCATTCCCTTCTCTGCCTTCACTTACCATAACATTGCCAATCAGGCTAAGCAGTCACATGGAGGTGGTTATCAACTTGATAAGCCTTGCTATGAATGTGTGTGCATAAAAGCTGGCAGCCCCATATGACCAATCACATGGTTGAGCCCAGGTATTTAAACTCATCCATCTTCACTACCCCCACTCCTTGCGTCCTCATCATTCCACCTGCCTCCTTCTCATTTATGCACATGTAAGGTTAAATACAGAATACAGGCTCAAAGCAACACAGCCACAGCAGCCAGCACAGCAGTGTGAGTGCTAAATGCTATGTGTGTGCTTTCGTCAATAAGAAATTTCTATATAAAGCTGAATTTTTACATTACCAGATTTTTTAGTATCACAGCTGCTAAATGATCTTAGAGCATGTAAATAACAGTTAAAACCAAATATATTATTTCATAATGCAAATTTCATGTCATCTATCCATTTCTGTATTTTCACATTAAAATGAGGTAAAATATGCTCATGCTGCCTGGCTCATTATGATGATATATCCTTACATGTGTACAATATTGAACACATTCATTAGACCACCTGTCATAAAAACAAGAACTACCATACAGCATCATTAGTGCTTTAATATAGACCATTTCCTTTTCGGTGAGTTCTCTACATTTTACCATTTTGAACAAGAATGAGGAATTTCAAACTGAATTCACCTATTTACGCCCAAACTTGAGCCGGCTAACTGGGCTTCTCTGACAAGTCAGAAATGAGTCAAGCGTAACACTGAAGCATTACAATGAAATTTTCTGTTCCAGAATGCAAGTAAATAAGTATAATTTGAAATCTTAATCAAGAAATAATCATGTGCTTTACTATATCTTCTGATTTTTTGAACAGCAAATTTGAAAATTTATGGATAATAATAAGAATATTTATATTTAAAAATATCATTTTTGGTTAAAGAGCTTCTACATACAAAATGATTTTGGTTATTACCAGTGCTGCTAATTTAGGGTAGCTGTGGCATAAACCTTACAATATACATAGCTATCTAGCTATCTGTCTATCTATCTATACGTACTTAAAAGAGAAGAAAAATGTCTACAAACACTTGGATTGAAAAATGAGTTTCTTGTCAGTAAGCAATTCTGCACTAGTGAACTTGACTGAGCTGTTACTGTGACAAAGGGGAAGTTCACATGACTGACCAGGCTGCCAAACTGTGAAGCTCTCCATCCTGACAGATAAAGACATTAGTTGTGCCTTGTCACTATGTTGCACTGCAACAGAACAATTTGCCTTGGCTTAAGGTCTGGAGCTTTTGTCATTTTATAACGCCTGGGCGGGAAAGATGGGAGTTGCTGTCTGACAGTTGTAGACTTTCTGCTAACAGTGGAGCTCCCCTTCAACAAGTTTCTTTAAAGATGAAAGCCCTGCATGCTTTTATCCCACTTCCATGTTTGATATACAGGCAGGGGTTGTGGCTCTGTTCTTGTCTCAGAGTGATGTTGTGTCATTTGATCTTGGGAGATAGGAAGACATCTGAGGCCTGATTGGGTTAAAAAAAAAAAAAAACTGTGACAAGCGCAGTTTGACACTGCTAAAATATGTGCCATCCTGCTTTGAAGAGACAATTAACATGGGAGCCAATTGCTGTTGCCTTTTTGTCTTCTCGGTCCTGTCACAACAGTGTCCTGACATCTTTTTGTAGTGTAGTGCTCAATTAGCATTACCGTGACTTAAGAAATGGTGTAAAACATCCAGATTCTGTACCAGTCTGTCAGACACCTCAGACTGTTTGGTTTGCGATGCTATATGATGTAAATCGAAGGCAATACGACATTATTTTTGGCAGAATCTACTCTTTTCTTATCAGAGCCGTACAATTAACCTTGTGACTTTCCCGATAACTCGCTTCTAAATTGGTCCAATGCAGAACTCATTTGGCTCGAACTATTTGTCCCTGAAGCCAGAGGTAGGTTCCATGACATGAGAGGAAAGTAGGGTAAAGTTTAGAACATGAAATCTAAAAAGGAGGACATTTTCTATTCTCCCCATTAATTAGCTCATGCCCACATATCCACCCTCACCTAAAAGTTTCTAAATCTGTGGATTGGCCTCATTAGAGGAGTGGAGCACAGCAGTTGGGTATGTGTGATCAATAGCCCAAACTGAGAGTAGCTCCATGCTGATCACTTGCTAAATCCCACTTCTGATAGGAGTTGTTGTTCGGCACCAGCAGAGCTAACTCAGTTGATTAAATATCCACCTCCCTACCCTCCTTTTCCTCCCATCTCTGCAGGCCTGAGTGATTGCCTGAGATGGGAGGGGGGAGGGCTAATGGAGGGAGAGGGAGAGAGACACTGATGGAGGAATAAAGAGAGGGCAGAAAAGGGGAAAGATCAATTGTGGATTTAGCTGAGAGCACAACTTGGCAAGTGCATGCAACCCACGGCAGATAATATGATTATCTTGGGAGAAAAAACAAAACAAAGAACCCCACCTCACTGCATTATGCAAAGGAAGATGTAAGAGGAGCCTTGTCTTCCATGCGGGCCTTAATTCAACAATATTTACTGGATGCCATGTTTTTTCCCTTCTTTTATCTCTGCCAGCAGCTTAAGAAAAATTAATAAATAAATCAGAAACTAATACCATGGTCCAGGGTGTATTATATGTTGGGGATGACAAGAAGCTCACTAATGCGGTGGAATTGTCTATTATTTGTCAGTGGGAGTGAAAAATATGAGGAGCTGGCACATCAATCAAGGATGCCATTTCAACATGGCAGTATTGAACAGTCAGGATTAGCCACCCACTGCGAGGAATCAGCAAGGGACAAATACATGCATTATGGTTTTTTTTGTTGTTGTTTTTATCGTTCCTCTTTCTTTTGTCCATACTGTCACTGTGCTTCAAAGTTATTATCAGCTGATGAATAGAAGGATGCTTTTCCAGCTCCTTCTCTGTATTATAGCAAAGTCCTTGGGTAGACACAGACAAAGAACATTAATACAGAAATGTATGAAGTTTGACATTTGGAACTCCCAAGACAGAAGAAAAAAAAAAATCAGATAGACATACATATAGCACTGTGCAAAAGTCCTAAGCCACCCCCCACATTTCTTTACATTTTGTTTCCAAGGAGCCTGGCTGCTAATTTTATTTTTTCATTTTAAGAGGGTTTGAAGAAACACATCATAAAAGGGACCCGTTGCAAACAGTGGTTGGTTATTCTAGGCACTTAAAACCCTAGCTTTGCTGAGGCCTCGGGTTTTCTTAGTGACGCTGGTGAGTAAAATGTTGGAAGGTCCATCTGTAAACCTTCCGAAATCAAAGTTTGATCCAATCCTTTCCTGCTTTGGCCTTTTGCTTTGACAGCTTTTGCCCCTCACTGCCATGGACATTTAGAGTTACCAAATATTATGCTCTTGCTGAGGGCAAAAAAAGAATATAGACTTCTGTCTGGACACGTTGTCTCCAACTCAGTCTCAGGCTGTCTCTTTTTCTCGCGCGTAAAGGAAATGGAAGCTGCTCACTGGAGATAAGCCGCTTCTTGCCTGTGAATTGCAGCTGCCACTGTCAATATGCAGCGGCGTTTCGGTATCCATTTCTCCGTGTCTTGTCATTGGCAGAAGTGACAGGTAGATTGGATGGAAGACCTGCAAGCTGGGATGGGTCACCGGCTTGGGCGTCTGACGTCTGGAAAGTTGGTGTCAGCCCGCAGGCCATTGGCATTCACACATACAACTCAATGTGCATTGAAAATGGGCCTGTGAAGTGAGACAAGGCTGAAAGCATGTACTTCTTCCCAGAATGCATTGGAAGCAGTCAGAGGATGTATGAATGTGGTGGACGTCTGAATGAAAATGCTGGCAGAGCGTTAGCCTGTGCAGTGTTACATTATTGCCTATCGGTATGCGTTTGGGATTCAGATCATGTCACAGCACAACAGCAGCTGCAGTATGTGTACTCAGTAATATAGCTGAAACCCTCAATAATCATCAGTACTTTTCATAGACCTGTCAAAAGCATTCAATTCAGGAGATCATGGCATTTTAGTAGAGATGAGTTGTCCATTAAATGGTTTTAAGACCACTGAAGATATTTGTGATACAACTCAAAGGGCAGTTTTCAAAGGTTTCAGGTCAGATGCCCTTAACCATTTGTACAGGTGCTCCACAGGGATCCATTCTTAGACCACTTTTATTTATTCTGTAGATAAACAGAATTAACCAGCACTATAAGGTACATTTTTATGCAGATTATTTCGCTTATTTTGTATGCCACCGACTCTTCTCTTGATCTGGCCTGGTCTTGCTAATCTACAATCTTCATTTGATACGTTTCTAAATTCAGGTTAAAACTTAAGTGAGCAATTATGACCTATTCAAACCCTCTATATTCATGAATTTGAATTTGTTTAATTTTATGAATACTTATGGCTCTGACTGGATACCAGGCTCACTTTTAAGACCTATGTGAAACCCCTATCAAGAAAAATGGACTTTTGTTTAGAAACAAATTCTGTTTCTTGTTCACTAGCTGTAAGATCATTGTGCAATCCACAATTTGGTCTGTGCTTGATGTGGTGATGTGCATACTTCTACATCCACCTTAAAGTCTCCTAGAAACCAGAAGAGCACAACATTGTATGTTTATTTACAAGGATTGCTTGGTTAACTCTGTTTTTTAATTAGAGTTCAACACAGTAATTACAATGTCGGGTCACTGGACATTTTTAATGTTAGTTGTGCTTCTTATTTACACTGCACTCGGAAAATTCTCGGTTTATGTACATCTGCTGTTTGCAGATGGAATGAGCTACGAAAAACTATGAAGCTCCAATATTGTACAAAAATATTGAGCCACCCCTCATTCCTTTGTATTTTGCCAGGGAACTGAGAAATATGTGCAACAGGTTATTGAAACATCCGTGGACATACAAATGCAGTGCATAGGGCACAAACAGAGTTTGTACATTTTTAACCAGTTTGAAAATCAATATTTAGTATGAGAACCTTTATTCTTCAAACAAGTGTGAACTTGTTTGGTTTCTTGTTATTTCTTTAAGTAGTGTTCAGAAATCGTTGTGGAGGCTTCTTGAAGGACATTCCAAAGTTGTTCTTTGGATTTTGGCAGCCTTTTGTTCTCGATCAAGATCCTACACTGCTTCAGTAATATTGAGGATCAGGGTCTGGGAAGGTCATTCTATGATTGATAGTGCTCCATTGTGGGGTTTTTTTGTTTTTTTCCCACTTTCTAGATGCTATTGCCTGCACCTTTGGCTGCTCTCTTGTTTTTTCCTCAGGGAGTTGCCACAGCGGATTAATCCGTATTGGTAATTTGGCAGAGGTTTCATGCCAGATGTCCTTTCTGAAACATGGTGAGAGGGGGCTTGTGTCCCCACCTGGAATCGAACCAGGAAACTTTTGCTTCTAAGGCAAATGTGTAAACCACTACACTATGGGGACGCTCCAGATGTTATTGCAGGATGGATCAAAATCAGTTTTGACAAGATTCCCAACAGCAGTGGCTGAAATGCAGCCTCAAACTATGAAAGCGCCTCCACCATGTTTTACAGATGGCTGTAGACCTATTGTACCTCTTTCCTGACCTCTTTTGCATAAATTGACAGTAATTTGACCCAGAATGTCAAATTTGGATTCATCACTCCATAAGACTTGTTGCCAATGATTTTAACCCAGTTCTTGTGTAATGTGGTATACCTCAGCCTTTCCTTCCAGTTTCCCTTCCTTACAAACGACTTCTTGATATAGAGTCCATTTCGGATGAAGCTTTGATTGTCATGTTCTGTCTGAGGTCTTTGCAAGATTATTTTTCTGCTTTTTAAGGAAATGACTTTCAGATATTGATAGACAGATCGGTCTGTCATGGTACCAGTCTGTCGTGGTGAAGAGGGAGCTGAGCTCTAAGGCAAAGCTTTCAATTTACCGGTCTATCTACATTCCTACCCTCACCTGCGGTCATGAACTTTGGTTAATGACTGAAAGAATGAGGTTGCAAATTTAGCTTTCTTCGTGGGGTTGCTGGACTCACCCTTAGAGATAGGGTGAGGAACTCAATCATCTGGGAGAGGCTTGGGAAAGGAACCATTTGAGGTGCTTTGGGCATTTGATTAGGATGCCTCCTGGACGCCTCCCACTTGAGGTGTTTCAGGCACGTCCCATTGGGAAGAAACCTCGAGACAGACCCAGGAGATGAGCAAAAATCAGCCAATGCCCGAAGAAAAACTTTGAAAGACCTCCAGTAAACCAGGACAACTGTTGCCCAAGACCACTTGAAAAAAGTACAAGAAAGTCTGGCTCCTTGGAATCAAAATATAAAGAAATGAGTAGTGGCGCAGGACTTTTGTGCAGTGTCGTACATTCTCTGTTTTCGTTGGCATTGTGATTCATTAACTCTTCAAAAACCTTTCATGAAACTGTCATAAAATAATAAGCTGGCAGATTTTTTATGCCATCTTTATGTTTTGCCATCTAATCTCATTATTTTACTGATATTTGTAATCATTTTTTAAATTTTAATCAGACTTTTCTTATTCATTTTTAGTATTTATTAGCAGCAATAATTAAGCACAAAATTAGATTAGTATTTTGAGGTTCAAATGCATCATGCTATACTCAGAAATGAATTTTATTTATTTACACATCAGTTTCCTAAAATTTTAATATAGGTAAACATATATTTAAGCATATAATTTGACCCTAAAAGAGTAGTTCATCATACATTCATTATAAATTCCTAGGTGCTGTTAAATTTACAGCATAAATGACTTTGTGGCATATTAACACTGCTCCGTGTAATGGTAGAAAGCGGTTTGACAAATGAGGCCCATTTTATTTAAACAGCACACCTACTAGGCAGCAGCCAATTACCCTTGTGGGCCAGCATGCAGGAATTTGGTCCTCAATATGTTTTGACAGCGTAGTGCTATATCATAGTTAGCCCCGCAGACACACTCGTCAGCCTCATACTTGATCCTGAACACAAAAGCTGTCAGCCAGGTCAGAGGCTTGAGGGGGGGCTGACATTGTCTGCAAAACACTGCCGTATCTTCCAGCAAATGGAATACGAGTTTGATGTTGTGGTGGTTTATGTGTGGGTGGGTGGGAGGATGGCCGTGGGGGCAGGAGGAGGTCCAGAGAGGCTTCTTGTCTGCGCAGTGACATTATAAGTCTCACAAAGGCAGGGGTGACAGAATCCACGCTCCAAAAGGATGCAGGGGCCCTGAGAAAATAACACTGCGTAGATAACTCCATGCCTCCAACGGCATTTTTACTAGAAAGAAAAAGCTGAAATTGCCTCCCTAAAATAACATTTTGTTTATTCTTCTTTGCCTTCAGCCCCGGAGCCAGATTGAGGATACTGATATTAGTTCCATCCCCATGTATCCAGTAGCTCAGGGACATGTTAATCCAATTTTTACCTGGTATGTGATCTGTTTGTGTATCTAATGTGATCTGTGTCTGGATATCCTTTCCTCATTGTGACTGATTTACAAGGGTGGGCATTTAGAAGTCATATAATAGGAATGCCTACCATGTTCAGTATGATTATCAAGATGGCATATCCAGATTCACTGCATGCAGTAATGTTAACAGTGCAAAAGCTGCCTGTTTCCACACTGTATTATATAGGTAAATTATTATGAGTCCTGCATCTTGGTCTGCAGCAAGATACACTTTACATGATGATATTTAGCAAGTTGGCATACTTATTTATAGAGCAAAGGGGTTAATTAAATCATAGAATACATGTCTAGACACATCACGATCTAACATGGGTTAAAAACAAGTAGTGAGAAATAGCTGTAGCTGGTACCTGGCAAGTACTATGACCATGACTCACTTAAGAAAAAAAGGTAATTTTTCTAAACCTCTAAATATAACCATTGTCTGTGTTGAATGAAGACATCCTATGTGTTTTCAGGAATTCACTGAAAACACACAGATATCAAAATGTTTATGCTGTTGAAAAACCTTAAAATCTCAAGTCTTGTTAATGTACGTGTAATAACCCTGTATGTAGGGCCCTTTTATTGGAGTATATAAATATTCCTCCACCTCCAGTGTACCTTGGCTCGACTGGAGCCATAAAGCGGTCTGCTTCATAAGGTATCTGATGCAAACTAGCTGTGGCAGTCCAACTTAAGGTCAGCCAAGGAGACCTACCGCCTGAGGCAGGATGAAGGGAACAACTGTTCACATGGAAAGCATGTAACTGTGGGGTGTATGTGCACAATCACCTGCAGGGAAGTAGGACATCGCCCATGAGCTCTCAGGCAAAGTCGAAGCGACAGATGCATCATGTGCATTATGAGCATTTTTTCCCTGGTATATATGCAAGCACAGGTGTCGTACTGATAGAATCAAACTTAGCAAGCCTGCACTCAGCGGGATGGAAGCTGGTGTGTCAAATTATTATGAATTGTTTGTCAGTTGCTTTTTATTGTGTAAACATAGCACTCAGAAAACGTCTATGAGACTCTTGAGCTCTTGAATAACTTGGACGTTCATAACCGTGAAGTTTGTGAGTTAAAGTACAGTTTTTCCTCTTCACTTATCAGTCCACTTCCTTCCACTCGTCAAGCTTGACTAAGTAATTCAATGCTGTGTGTAACTAAGGTTAAATATGACTGGGTTCTCTCTGTTCTGTAGTGTTGCTGCTTTTATTTTTAAAAAAAATTGAATATGCATTTTTTGTTTGTTTAAAAACGTATCAGATTTAATAATAATAATAATAATAATAATAATAATAATAGCTAGAACAAGCTTCTCAAAGCTGACCAAAAGTTTATTTAGAAGAATATCGTTAGCAACAAGGTGTGGTGCTGAGACATGGACAATAACAGGTGAAATGTACAAACATTTGTCAGCATTTGAATTATTGACTTACAGGAGGATGCTGAAAATATCATGGACCAAGAAGATCCCTAATAAAGACATACTGTGGAGGATTAATCAAAAGAAATATCTGTTCACAATCATACTGACAAAGAAACTCAAATACTTTGGCCACATCATCCATCAGAGTTCGCTGCATAGAGCAGTACTGGAGGGAAAATTGAATGCCAAAAGAGGAAGAGGAAGACCAAGAACATCATGGTTCACAAACATCTCTCAGTGGACAGGCAAGAAGTACCCTTAACCAGTTTGATCAGCACACCACCGTGACAACTGGCGTACCATTGCACCCAGCCCTCAGCTGCGGGACGGAACCCGATGATGATGATAAATATCAAATTTGGTGTTGACGATCATCTGTTTCTAATAGGAATATTAGTTTAGCTTCATGCTTTGCAAACTTCACGCGCTTTCTTGATCGTTTTAGTGATGCCTGGTTTTGTGTTGTGTTCATTCATTTGAGAACTTACAAACTGAGCTTTAGGTTTCATCTTGCGTCTGTAAATGTTTAACGTAGCAACGCTGCCCACATTCTAATGCTTCCTGTTTATTTTCAACCATAGCAGCTGCATTCTTCTATGAATACAGCTGCTTCATTGCAATAAAACGTGGTTTTTCATTCTTTTTTCCATTAATTTATTTTATATTGCCGTGTTTGCTGTTATGTTTGCTGGCTCATGTTGACACATTTTAGCAATTCATGAATCCAGGTGGGAGATATCAGAGCCTGCAAAAAAAAAAAAAAAAAAAAAAAAAAAAAAAAAAAAAGGGGAAATTGGGGAA
>VUQH01043461.1:3944-24620 GCA_015106775.1 Etroplus canarensis | reverse complement strand
CCTTTTTTTTTTTTTTTTTCACACTTTTTTTTTTTTTTTTTTTTAAAGTTGACATGTGACCCAGTCAAGCAGAAAACATCTTAACAAAGTTCCCCCTCCGTCTTGCTTTGACTTTGAGATCTTTGTTCCGCCGTTTTTATATTTTAAACTCTTCAGTGCAGTGTTGTCAAAAGTACTCCCTCTGTGACACATCATATAGGGTAATTGACAAATGTGAAAGCACAGGGAGAGCCTGTCTGCTTAATAGTACTGCTGGACAGAAAAGATTGCTTCCTTGTTTAAAAAGCCCTCCTTTCTGTGTGTTCCTTTTCACTTCTCACATGTCCTTCTCTCTTCCCATTTCTGTTAATGATTACAAGCATCGTGCCACTAATGGTTGTCTGGTTCCATTTTAGGCAACTGGCTGAGTGAACACACTGTCCCTCCATATGTTGGCCTATTAGTATCTTGTGTGTTATTCAAGGTACGAGATAGGAGTCGGAATAAGATTAAATAGCATGTATCAGTCATGGGCAGATATCTGGTGTTCTGGACCACCAGAATTAAATTTAATTTATATAATATTGAATTAAAAATACCAGAGCTCAGTCTGATTCTGGTTCTCTTTTGTTCCCTGTGAGACGAGCCAATTTCAGAAGAGGTATTACGTCCATCCATCCATCCATCCGTCCATTTTCTGCATCTTATCCAGGTCCATGTCGCAGGGGACAACAGTCTAAGCAGAGATGGCGAAACATCCCCCTCCATGACCACCACCTCTTCCTGGGGGGCATCAAGTTGTTCCAAAAAACTGAGATTTGATCCCTTCGGTGTGTCCTGGGTCTGCCCTGGGGCTTCCTCCCAGCAGGACTTCACCAAGGAGACATCCAGGATGCATCCTAGTCAGATGCCCAACCATCTCAGCTGGCTCTTTATAATGTGGAGGAGTAGTGGGTCTACTCTGAGGCCCTCCCTATGGACTGAGCTCCTCACCCTGTTTCCAAAAGAGAGCCCAGACACTAATTTCTGGCACTTGTATCCATGATCTCATGCTTTCGGTCACCACCCAGAGCCCGTAACCTTAGATAAGGGTAGGATCCTAAATCAACCAGTAATTTGAAAGTTTTGCTTTCACTTTCAGCTCTCTCTTCACCACAGCAGACCAGTACAGCATCTGCATTATGGCCCCGATCTGTCTGTCAATCTCCCACTCCACTCTCCCCTCGCTCCGGAACAATACCCCAAGACGCTTAAACTCCTCTACTTAGGAAGCGACTCGTTCCCAGCCAGAGTGGACACTCCACCTTTTTCTGGCTTGAAGCCATCAGAGCCACGTCATCTGCAAAAAGCAGAGATTAGATCCTGAGACCACTGGACCCATCAATTTTCACCCCTTGGGTGTTTCTAGAAATTATGTCCCTAAAAATTATGAAAAGAAATAGTGACACTGGGCAGCCTTGATGGTCTACATGTGTTTGTGGACCCAGAGAAGGCATTTGACCATGTCCTTTGGGATGTTCTGTGTGGGCAACCTAAATGGTAATGAACTGATAATCACAAGTCTTTTTTTTTTTAACATTAATTGTTTCAGCACCAAATAGTACTTCCTTAAAAAATAATTTCATATTTTGCTGGAGGGTTATAGAATCTTTTGACTCACTCTAACCCATTAACCCAGTTGAATGAAAAGTTTCACTGAAAACTTCACTTTTTATTCCACCCTGCTTTATTATCCATGGACCAAGTAGCAAGTTCACCTCATTTGGATTTTTAATTAAGAATTAAAAGTGCGGCCGTTTCTCAAAAACAGTTAAGTTAACCAGAGCATTTGATGAATGTGCTTGCCCTACATTATTCATTATGATATAAATTTCTACTTTCAAAGATGAGCAACTTGCTTGACTTAGGTAATCCATCAACATAAATAGCTTATTTACATTTATTTTTTTTTCTCAATATTGAGGTGTAGTTGAGTGGCAATATAGTTGAGAGTAGAGGCTTCAATGAAGTATTGCAGGGGTGTTCAAGAGTTATTTTACTCAGCATATAATGGCAAAAAAGTCTGGAAGGACAGGGTATGTTGAGTATTAATAGTGAATTTATTTTTTTTTTACAAGAAACAAAAAATAGATTGTCATCTTGTAAGTGCAGTCATTTGAAAAAGAACTGTAATCAGTACTGTAATCATGTGGAAAGACTTAGTAGACCCATGATTCAGTAGCTTGTGGAACCATCTTTAGCAGCACTAATGTGAAGTAATGATTTTCTGTATGACTTTATCAGTCTCTGGCATCGGTGTGGGGGAATTTTGGCCCACTCTTCTTTACAACTCTGCCTCAGTTCACTGAGATTTGCAGGTATTGTTTATGCGCGGCACCCTTAAGGTCCTGCCGCAGCATTTCAGTCAGGTTGAGGTCTGGGATTTGACTGGACCACTGCAACAAATTGATTCTTTTCTTATTCAGCCATTCTTTTGTAGAGTTGCTGCTGGGCTTCAAATCATTGTCCTGCTGCATGACCCAGTTTCAGTCAAGCTTTACAGTAGCTGACAGACAGACGGTCTCCCATTTTACTCTTCAAATACTTTTGCATACGCAGGAGTTTGTGGTTGACTCAGTGACTGCAGTGTGCCCTGCTCCTGTGGCTGCAAAACAAGCCCAAATCATTACCCCTCTACCACCATACTCGGTAGTTGGTTAGAGGTATCGCAGATATGCCATGTTTGGATTTTTGCATGGTGCTGTGTGTTATGGCCAGATATCTCCACTATGGTTTTGCCTGTCCGAAGGACATTGTTCCAGAAGTCCTGTGCTTTGCTCAGATGCAACCTTAGAAATCTAGTATGTGTTGTCATAATCTTTTTAAAGAGAAGGGGCTTTCTCCTGAAAACCCTTCCAAACAAGCCGTACTTGTTCAAGCTTTTTCTAACTGTACTGTCATGAACATTTAACGTGGAAACAGAGGCATGTAGAGTGTGTGATGCAACTCTTAAGGTTTCTCTGAGTCTTACCTTGGGGTGAGTTTGCTGGGACATCCATTTATGAAAAGACTGTGGCATTGTGTTAACATGCACCTGAATACTCCGGACCAGAAAGCTGCCAGAATTTCTGCTTTTATACTGGCTGATGATCATAAACTTTAATAAGCGAGCTGCGGCAGTAATTCCTTATATAATAAAATATGCTGTATTTATCTCAAATTTGGGAAATTTATGAGCCACACAAAGCTGGAATCAAGTAATAGTCACAATTTAATAATAAAACAGTTTAGCAAGCAAAGTCTGTTGTGATAATAACACATTTAATTTATTTTTTATCAATTCAGTTAATTTTTTTATGTAATGAAGTAATTTCATTGAGCTTCAAATCTCTTTTTCATGAAACCCGAGAGCAATGAACATTACAAAAGCACAATCAGCAAATAGAAGCAATATAAAACAGTAAACAAAGGAAAGAATAAAAGGCCATTACTGTAATCATTGGAAAAAAAACAAACAAAAAGATATCATATGAAATAGCTATAAGATCCCCAGTGGGATAGTAGTGCTCTAATTTAAGGCATTGTGGACTGTATTCCATTTGAAAGGTCCATGGTACCTGAAAACACTTCTGGGGTGAGATATTTACTGTAATGTCAGCTGTAGTGACTAGATTTGAATGAGAGAAGTGATGTGAGGTCGATCAAATCTTTGACAGCAGAGCTTCATATGTGATAGACACTCACCACCACTTCATTAGATATACCTTCTCAACTGCTCGTTACTGAAAATTTGTCAATCAACTCGCAATGTACCTCAGTACATTTAGACATGTAGATATGGTCGAGATGGCCTGCAGGAGTTCAAACTGAGCATCAGAAGGGGGAAGAAAGATGGAATGTGGCATGGTTGCTGGTGCCAGATGGGCTGGTCTAAATATTTTAGAAACCGCTGATCTGTTGGGATTTTCCTGCACAACCATCTCTGGGGTTTACAGAGAATGGTCTGAAAGTGAGCCGTGAGCGGCAGTTCTCTGGGCAAAATTGCCTTGTTGATGCCAGAGGTCAAAGGAGAATGACCAGAATGCTTTGAGCTAATAAGAAGGCATTCGTAAACACAAATGACTGCTTGTTACAACCGAGGTATGCAGAAGAGCGCTCAGAACAGGTGATGCAGAAGGGCTACAGCCACAGAAGACCACACCAGGTGCCACTCCTGTCAGCTAAGAACAGGAAGCTGAGGCTACAACTTGCGTGAACTAACCAAGACTATACCGTAGTAGATTGAAAAAAACGTTGCCTGGTCTGATGAACCACAGCTTCTGCTACGACATTTGAATGTTATGGTCAGAATTAAGCGCAAGCAATATGAAAGCATGGTTTCATTCTGCCGTGTATCAGTGGTTCAGGCGGCTGCTGGTGTTGTAATGACGCGGGGGATATTTCTTGGCACACTTTGAGCCCCTTAGTACCAACTGAGGATTGTTTAAACACCACAGCCTACCGGAGTATTGTTGCTGACCATCTCCATCCCTTTATGACCACAGTGTACCCATCTTCTCATGGCTGATTTCATCAGGATAATGTGCCGTGTCACAGAGCTCAAATCATGTCAGCCTGTTTAATGAATATGACAGTGAGCTCAGGGTTTTTATATTTATTTTTCATATTCATATCTATGTATACTTAACTGAGGGTCTCCAACCCTAACCCCGTCAACATCAGCATCTGGGTTCTTTCTATACAATGAGTTTGAAACCAATTAACCCTGGCTTCATCTAGTCTTATAGATTGTAGTTTGTGGAGATGGATTTTATGATTGACAGTTTCAGAGGCTTTTGAAAGGTCAGTGAAGAGGGCAGCACAAATATGTTTTTATCCCGGGTGAAGACAGTGCCATCAGTGATTGAGAATGCAGCTGTTATTGGGATATGATCCAGGGGGAAAAATAGATAAATAACTAAAAACAGACTGCTCTGCAGTGTGTATTCATGTGTAATATTCACATGAATGACTGTCACAGGAGGAGTCTGCTTGGCATTCTTCAGGCTGAAATGCAATACATTTTATATATGTATGACAGCCGGTATCAGTGGAAGCCGCGTTGAGTCAAACATCCAGGTTTGTAATCCTGAACATTGCCAGCAGTGGACACACAGAGTGAAAATGTAGCTGTCAGTCACAGCTGACTATGATTAAAAGAAACTGCTGATGCGCACTGTTTGAAACATATGAAAAATTTTAATTGTTTTACGGATCCTAAATGTTTGACCCAGATTTTGATCTATGAAGGCGACTGTTACTTTGTATATGCATAAGTATAAAAAAATGGCACAGTGTGCTCCTTTTGGTAATAATTTCCATAGAGAAAAAAGAGGTAGACTTCTCAGCTTCCCTGGCGATAAGGAAAGGAGAAAGGAGTGGGAATGAATGAATGAATGAATGAACCAACAGAACCGTGGCTGAGTTTGAGGCATTTCATGAATTAAGTCAATTAAAGAGCTTACAAATGCTTCTGGTTATAAGCAACAACTAAAACCAAATGTGTCTATAATTTTCTCCAAGAGTCTAAATGGCCTTGTATAACACGCGAAAATTTCTTTAAGAAATGGAAATGTACAGAAATATCAGAGGTCCTCATGCTAGGCCAGGGGTTGGCAACATATACTGTCAAAAGAGGCATTTTATTCACAATTTTGGTAGCAAAAATTTGTATGGAGCTGTAAAACATGTTTCACTGAGGGTGACATAAGCCCTTTAAATATACATTAGTCTAATAACATCACTAATAGGTGTAAATTAAAACCATATGTGAGTACTGTACAGTGGGCAATTGATGATGATTTGGCACTTTAACAATGCACTTTCAATACATTGTTATCACGTTTTTGTTGCTCTCTAGAACTTGATAAGTCCTTCTTTCAGCTGCTCCAGTTAGGGGGCACCACAGTGGATCATCTGCCTCACCCTGTCCCTTGCATCGTTTTCTCTCTTCCCTTTGCATGTCCTCCTTCACTGCATCCATGAAGCTCCTCTGTGGTCTTCCCCCTTTTTTTTCTTCCCTTTTTTTCCTTCAATGTCCTTTGCCCAATATATCCACTATCCCTCCTCTGAACATGTCCAAACAATCTCAGCCTTGCCTCTCTGACTTTGCCTCCGAACTTCTCAACCTGAGCTGTCCCTCTGATGTACTCATTCCTAATCCTGTCCATCCTGGTCACTCCCAGTGAAATTTTAAACATCTTCAATTCTGCCACCTCCAGCTCTGAGTCCTGTCTTTTCGTCAGTGCCACCATCTCCAAACCATCCACCATATCAGGTCTCACTACCGTCTTGTAAACCTTCCCTTTCATTCTTTCTGCTATTCTTCTGTCACAAAGCACCCTGACACTCGTCTCCACCCACTCCACCCTGCCTGCACTCTCTGTTTCACCTCTCTTGTGCCCTGTCTTTTGCTTTGAATAGTTGATCCCAGGTATTTCAATTCATCAACCTTCACTACCTCTACTTCTTGCATCTTCAAACTTGAGAAGGTATACAACTAAAATAATTTTTAAAAACTGTCAAAAAATCTACTACTATGTATAGGCCTACTTTGAAGCAAATATTTGCCGAACCAGCCTCATGTAGTTGCAAAAGATTGGAATGCATTTATTTACAAAGCAATTTTAAATCGAGGTTTACAAAATCGTAACCCTTTGTGAAAGTTTTGGAAGTTTTCAAATTGGCACCCTGTCACTGCTGTGATAATACAAGGTGTTTACAACGTCTTTCAAATCATTGTGACATTCAGTGAATTCCGTCACAAAGTACTTAGGAAACATTTGGGATTCACTACAAACATGTTGATTTGTAATCACTTAGCCATATGTGGGATTGGAGCTTAGGGCTATGCAGCTCCTCAGAAAGATGCAGTGGCTGATGTGTTTAAGTCCTTAATTATGGACCATGCATACACAAGAGAGTATGAGATTGACTGGGTTAAACAAAGTTGCTGTTTGATGGTGGTGGATGTTAATTTCTGATTTTACTTTTAGTGAAATACATTTTATCATAAAACAATAGTTTGATCCACGCTCTGGGCTCTGACAGCATCCTTCTTGGTTAGCACAGAGGAGTAGTTAGACCGACTACAGCATTTACCTCCAGTGTCTCCTCATCTTGATCATCTTCATTTTGTTGTTCAGTATTAGTAATTTCTGGTAGCTTTTAATGTCAGTTCTGTACACTCAGGTTCACATTGAAAAGGCTGAACAGAATGCTTTTTTGCAGCCATTTGATGTCTCTAGCTAGCCAAACTGTATTGCAATGTAAACAACATTGGCAGCCTACAAGTGAAGACATGTTCAGGGTTCCTTTTTGTCTAACACACTCAAGCCTTGTTGTTTATGCTTTCTGTTTGTTTGAACTGAAGCGACAAAACAGGGCCTAAAATGTAACCAGACTTTCTTAGCAGTGGAGAAAGCTGTGTCTTAAGCCTATCGCTCTTTAATTAAGACAGTGGTCCTTTGAGTAGTTGGAACTATCATCCTAACTCTACCTATTTATATCTGTTCTCTCCAAAACCATCTGTTCTTTGAAAACTGTTATACGGTGACCTTTGGGAATGTAACAGACCAATATTATAATTGGGGAATTTGAATCTTAAGCAGATTTTAGAGGATCAAGCAGTCACAAGTGTTTTGACGGCACAAGTCGTAATTACTGACTGTCACAAATGAAAATAATTAAACTTGTAATGGTTTAGTAAACATTATAGTTTCAGTGGCATTTAAATGAAAATGTATGATTTTACTTTTAATCTTTTAAAATGAATTATATTAATAACTGGCTTGTGATCACTGTGTTTTTCTAAGTGTAAGCTTCATTACAGCTTTATTTTCTTACCCCTGACCACCATTTCTGTTTTATTATTTCTATTATTATGACTCACTAAACTAATTGTTGAGCTCTTGGAAGTAAGATAACCACAAAAAGGTTCAAACAAGGCAATAAAAGTGCAGTGAAATGATCAATCTGGCTATTAAAAAGGACAGGGAAGTTTTTGCATTATGGAAACAAACTCTACTCTCGTCTTTTATTCTGGTGGCCAGCTTTTGGCACGTGTGCAAGAGGTAACCTTGAATATTAATGTGAAATTGTGGCTTTAATTATGCCCATACCTGTCAGCAAGTTCCCTTCTTCTGTTCAATATGAGTCAAACTGGTCAGAAGTGCGAACAAAGAAAGTCTGCCTTAGTCGCATGAACCAGCTGAGTATGAGCTGTTCTGCACAACCCGCTCAAACATTCACAGTAATTACCTTCCCATGATTTTTGCTTTGTGATTCTTGTCTTGTCAATATTGCAGCTGGAATCCATTATTTAATGTTTTCTCTCCCTGTTCTCTTTTTCTCCTCTCCTTTAGGTGAGTGTCAGTCAACAACGTGTGGATTATTTCATTATGTGAACTCCCGCTGTGTCCTTCTGCAATGCCTTTTCCTCGCACGTCGTTGTATGAGTCTGCCATCAGGTTTGGGAAAAAAAGGGAAAAAATATATTGAATCTGATTCACTGTGATTTTGATCAAAGAGAAAATGCAGTGTGTCCACCGAGACAGACTTCATCTGGTGGAGTACTGTGGTGCTCTTTCCTCGGCAGCCCTGGATACTAGTGGCTTGAGCTATATGGAGATAAAAGTAAATGCCTTTGGTGACTCAGGGCATTCTAGGCTTTCTGAGATGTTTAGGGTGTTTATTTTCTCGGATTAATTGATCTCTGTTCACTCCGTTGGCTTCCAGGCAACAAAATGGCTACTGTATTTAGGGAAGCTCTCTTTGTCTTTTTTGGGAGTACTTGTTATTCAGTGGCATGCTCTCCAGATTCTAGTGCTTACTGCATGCGGGCTGATTACTGATTACTGTTGACTTGAAATAGAAAGTAATCACTTGCTGTGTAGTCGTTTCTTAGCAAGTCTTCACATCATTCCTGATGATGTTTAAGTGTTTCTGTTTTGTTGGTTTTGCGGCTTCTGGAGTGTGTTTGCTATGAAAATCTTTGACCTTCTTCAAAGTATTTTAATAAGCAATAACAAATTATGTGCAAAGTGGTGCTTATCTTTCAAAGGGTTAAACCCCCATTTTGAGTTGCTAGTATAGGAAAATATAAATGGGGCTGCACATTGGTGTAGTCACGTCTCAGCAGGAAGGGTTTTGGGTTTGAATTTGCTGGCCAGCTTGGGCATTTATGTGTGGATTTTGCATGTTCTCCCTGTGCCTGTGTGGGTTCTCTCCGGGTGTAACACCTTCCTCCCACAGTCCGCATGCATATTCGAGTAATTTGTGATTTTAAATTGGTGGTGTCAATGTGAGCATCAACAGTTATCTGTCTGAAGAGGCTGCCCTTTGAGAGACTAGTTGTACTTTGACCCCAACAGCTGGGAAAGTCTTCAGCCCCAGTGTTTGGACCTGGATAAGTTGCAGAAAATGGATGGATGGATGGATGGATGGATGGATGTTAAGGATATTCAAAGCAACAGCTGTAGGACTTCACTTTCAGTAGCATTTAATTGCTTCCTGTCGGGCTGCACCAATTCAGTGAGTAACTTGAATAATTCGATTACAAAAATGCTGAACAGTGGACTCACACGGTTACACTATGTGCCACTGTACATCAAGCCAGGAAATATACCTAACAGACATGCTGATCAGTCAGTATAAGAGATGGGCACTATGTGATCATTTCACCACTGGTTATAAATCTCTACTTTGGGCTTACAGGTGGTTTTAAGTTAAGTAAGGTCCGCAGTGATTTGTTGCAGCTGTAATTTCAAGTGGTCTAATTTTAGTTTTAAGAGGCTCCATCCATTTTCTATTTCTTCTTGGGGGCAGCAGCCTAAGCTGGGGTGCCCAGACCTCCCCCTCCCCAGTGACCTCCTGCAGGTCTTCCAGGGGACTGCAAGGCGTTCCCAAGCCAACCAAGAGCTATAATCCCTCCAGCATGTCCTGCATCTGCCAGAGGGCCTCCTCTTGGTAGGACAAGCCCGAAAAACATCACCTAAGTTCTGTCCAGGAAGCATCCTAGTCAGATGCCTAAACCCCCTCAGCTGGAGGAGTAGTGGCTCTACCCTGAGCCCTTCCCAGACGATTGAACTCCTCACCTTTACTCTAAGGGAGAGCCCAGCCACCCTACAGAGGAAACTCATTTTGGCTGCTTGTATCCTATTTTTTTGGTTACTACCCAGAGCTTCTGACCATAGGTTAGGGTAGTAACATAGATCATCCGGTAAGTTGCCTCTGGTTTTGCTTGAATGCTCAGCTTTGACTTCACCACAACATACAATTTTCCGCCTGGGATTCATAAAGTATTCTGATTCTGATTCCAATTCTGATTCTGAACAGACCAGTATAGCACTGTCCCTCATAAAATACTAGGAACAAAATGTATTAGTTAGTCTGCAGAAGATCAAATTACCTTTTTTTACATATTTGTTAGACCTAATACAATTAACTAAATGTATAAGGAGTTCGCACGATCCTAAACTCTTCAGTATTAATATAAATATATAGCCTAAGTGAGATTCTTTGTCGTTTGTATTATGGAATCAGTGGCAAAAGAAATACAAACCATAAAGTTAGGGCCACTTCAGGCAAAAGAAGAGTAAAATTTCCACCTGCAGTATTTTTTTTATCTTGTGGCAGCAGAAAGCTGCAGCAAGTCTCCCATACCAAACAGAGTAGGCTTTGTTGACAACGGATTGATTAAGTGAGATGCGGCATGGAAGAAGGGGCTAGAATGCAGTAGGGTTACAAAGTGGCTTGCAGATGCACAGCAGCTGCTTGAATAGCAACTTAAATAGCATGTCCTGTGTGAGACAGCCAGATGTATGTGTAGAAGGGGATCAGCTGAGCCACCTCAGTGCCAGCCATGTGCGTGATAGTGGGCAGTATCACCTAATGGCATGATTTGGAAATGGACTGCTATGTGTCTGTATGTATCTATATGTTATTTTAACTGAACACTAACTTGAAATTTGCTGAGATCCGTATTTCTTCCACAGTTTTAACAGCAGTCTACTTGCAGCAGGTCCACCTATATAATACACGATGCACACTTACATTTGGTTCACTTTACTACAAGTTTAATTAAGGTTAGTGAAGAAAAGGCAGGGCAGGATTAAATTAATATAAAATGTTAAAGGGGAGAATTTAAAACTAAAGGCAAGTAAAAGAATATAAGTAAAGTATTTTTAAAAAACACTCATAATTGTTTGCATTGGCTCCTCTTATTGCCTATATTGTGGAGGGCTGCAATAAAGACTTTAAAAATATACTAGTCAGATTTTGAAGAGAACTGCTAAAAGTGTTGAAGCTAACCATAAACTCTGTTCCTCTTGATGACTGCAGGGTTTGCCACCAGACCCCTGGCAAAATAACATTTATAGAACTACACCCTTTAATAGTGTAGGGTTTAATGAATATTGCAGCCTCTAGGAACTACTAGCTGAGTCTAAAATTGTAGTGTAATTGCTTTTAAATCTCAGACATTTGCTGTCGAAAAATGTAATCTAGACAGGGAAGCTTCCGAAAGAAGCCACTGTGAAATATTGATAGCAGGATTTGCAGAAGCAATTATGAAACAATATAATGTGATGTCTTGGAATAATCTGTTTTTTTTTTTTTTCCCCCCCTCTACTCTGCCCTAGTGGTTAAGACCAGTCTCACCAGCAATACTGGCGCGCATTTGCATACACACACATGCACACGTTTCAGTGGTCATTAAAAGCGCACGTCACCAGGGGCACATCCTTGGCAGCACCTGCCAAAGCCATTATCTGCCACCCTGTCCTAGACAAACGCTCTGGCATACATCTGAGTAATTAGGCCAGATTATTGGCAACCTTCCTTGGCCTTACCCCATTATCAAGACCACTAATTACCAGCAGTGTTCTCTTGCTCAGTGTGGTGCAGGCATGAGAGGCAGCAGGGGAAAAAAACGGGAAGAGTGGAAGGAATACAAAAATGGACGGAGTTGGACGGTGGAAGGTGTGGTAGCCACAAGGGAATATACGGCAGCTTAGTGACACCTTCAGTCTAAGACACCTGTATGCTAGGTGCGTTAGTACGTCGGAGGTCTCCATGGAAAATGTTTTATTAGAAGAAGCAGTTTCAGAGTGTCATCAGCTGAATGACTGAAGTCTTTTCGAGACGTAATGGTAGATGATGAGTCGTGCTGGTGAGGCGCTGGTGAGTGTTACTTTCAGCAGAGTGGAAAATCATGCCTGCTGAGCAATTGCAGCTTTAATGGAGAATGGCACACACAAGGCGCATATGGACACTTGTGTGCACGCTCAGATGGACACCCCTCCTCCACCCCGCATCAGTGAGCAGACATAAGAGATGCACTCGCATAAACAGTATAAATGCTCATATCTGCAACATTTTTTCCCCATATGACATCAGTGCAGTCTAAGTGTGTTTACACAGAGTCAGGCCTTCTTATACAAAAATTAAATGAAATTAAACAAGAACACAGAAAACATATCAAATGTTAAAAGTAAGACATTTTATTATTTCCTGAAAAATACTAGCTTGTCTTGAACTTGATGACGGCAGCACGTGGCAGAAAAGTTAGAACAAGGGCAACAAAGGCTGGAAATGTAAGTGGTACTAAAAAGAAGCAGGTGGAGGAACATGTCCTAACTAATGAAGTTAACTGGCAACAGTAATGTGATTGGGTATAAAAAGAGCACCTGAGAGAGGCCGAGTCTCTCAGATGTAAAGATGGTCAGAGGTTCAGCAGTCTGAGAGGAACTGTGTCTGCAAATTGTGGAGGAATTTCAGCATAATGTTCCTCAGCAAAAAACTGCAAAGACTGAATATTCCATCATCTCCAGATTATGAGATTTGTAAATCATTACATTATGTCTTTATTCATAATTTGCATGGCGTCCCAACCTTTTTGGGATTTGGGTTGCAGTTGAAGTTGCATTGTTGTTACTTTTTATTGTTCTTGGCGTGTAGCAGTTCAATGCTTCATGTATTGTTCAGTATTGTGTTCACCTTTTAGTTCTCTGTCATCATTTTAAGAAACTACTGACCAAAGAATATCTTTGTTTACTCATATCCTATATTTATCTCTTAATACTGCCTTGTCCTTTCCTTCCTAGCCAAAGCACTCATGCATACAAGCACACATATACACTCAGGTTTGCTTTTATCCACTCCATACACCTGTCTCGACCCTGGTGAAAAAGTAAAGGTTAGTAAAGGTCTGGGAGATATTCCAAAGTGGAGAAAGCCTGCATACTAATAGCGTGGTCAGTGGAGATATTGCCTCAGACCTCAGCTCCAGCTGAAATTACCATCACCAAAGGTCAGATATCAGAGATGCCTTTTTTCTGAGGCTCTGAGGGGCTAAATCACACACATTCACTGTTCCATACACGGAAATCGCACTTGTTATGTGGTTATGTGGCACTCAGAGCTACTTCAGATGGGTTTCTTTCTGGGAATATTAGGGGTTCACTGAATTATAAACTGGATTGTAAACTTTATTTGGGGGTTCTTTCCTTTTTTGTTCACTTTGTCTTCCTTCATTGTCAGCCGCTTTTCCTATCCCTTCCGATTTTCACTGCATGAAGTCTGGCCCTCCTCTGCAGCAGACTAAGCACAGCGTGAAGCCTGGAAAGAATGGAAATCAAGGCTTATTAATTCTCCCTGGTGGCTGAAATGGTCCCGGCCGTGTCAGAGGACTTTGGAAAGGGAAAATGCTTGGGTGATTTCATAGCAAGCATGTTTAGAAAGGTTTATTTGAACTCTGGAGGGTTTATTACGTTAATTTGTTTCATTTGGGAATGAGAGACCAATGCCATTTGAAACAAATAACCACACAGAGACTGCTGGAAATGCAGACCTCACTTCTCCTCCAAGCAAACTGGGCTTGGTTAAAAGGGAGAATGTAATCGGTTCAGCCAAAAAGGAAACAACCCCAAACAGACGATTTTATTGGTATAAAGGAGGGGATGTAGTCAGAGGAGCCAACATAAAACCAGAGCAGCAAAACACACTTTTCCACGCAAAACAATATTCTGTTTGTGGGATTGGATTCACGGTTAGAAAAAGGTTAGAGAAAGAACAAACAAAGCCTCTAAGCGAAGAAGTCGGCATCCTTGCAGTGTAATGATATACACAACTTCTGTAACACATCTCATTGAGATTTCACTTGTATAACTGGCCGTAAGAAAACAGTTGTGATGTTCAGTGAAAAATTAAAGCTTTTGGATATTCTCTTCCCACAGTGGAGAAAGATATACAAAAAACATTTTCAAAATCCATGCAGTAGATTCTTTTCCTGCCTTCCAGGACCATCAGTGAAATCTGAGATTTGATGATGGATGGATATTTATACAGATTTTATCCACCTGATAACTGCACGAATTCTACACTGCCTGGTCCAAATAAATAAATAAATGAATAAGGGAATAAATAAACAAATAAATGAATAAATAAATAAGGTCACTAATTTCATATAACAAATCAAATGGGCAAGAACTTGCCATTGAACACTTACTGCAGCAATTAATATGTTTTAGCCAGAGCCTTCAAGTACAGGGAAGTGGGGGGTGGACTTAAATTTTTTAATTAGCATTCCGTTCATATAGTTGACCCCACTGCACACAGCAGACAAGAATGAACAGCCAAAACCTTGCTGAACCAGTCCACACAGCCACAGCCGAGAAAGTACATAGCGGTTTATGCACACTTTAACAGCATAGATACGACTGATGTGTGTGAGCACGTCAGGCACACATACAGGTGAGCAAATTCAACAGGAAAAGAGGAAAAAAACAACAATTTAAGCGTACTGTGTGAGGTGACGTGCGACAGTGATTTCCATTTAGACACAACGTTCAGGAATAGCCTGTTTGCACACAGCTGACAGGAACCTATGCAAATACAGGCCCAAAATCCCAATTAGCATAGCATAAAACATAGTCAGTTACCCTTTTGCAGCAAAGGTAGTAGTGTGAAATTTCTGCTTAATGATAATGTTAAAGTACTTGGTGGCAGCTCAGATGAAGCCAGAGCTTTACTTTCATCTAGGTGCTCCAGTTGTAAGACTCCAAATGTGACTTGGAGCTCAGAGTTTTAGGAGTTTCCCTCGAGGGCACTGATGTCCAAAATGTCTTTGTGCATATTCCTTAGGGGACAGGAGTGAGAGTCTCTTTTGTGTCGTGATGGATCATAATGTTTTCAACACCTTGGAAAATGATCACTCATATGAGGCCACTGATATCATTAAATACAAGGACAATTGCAAGAGTTTTCAGCCTCTGTGTACAGGAGGGGTTGGAGCTTTTAATCAGCTGGTCTTCCGTTGTGCAAATTTTATAAGCTGGTAGTTTAAAAAAAAGTTTCTGTACCAGTGTGATAGCTTGCATCAGCTGTAATAACTATTATCTGATAGATCCACCATGTCAAGCTACTGGTGACTAGGCTATGTAAATATCATTTGACCATGATGCTTGGTTATTTAAAGAAGAAAAAAATCAATCTTCAGTTTTGTTATTTATTTATAACAACTTCCTAAATTACACATTTCTGAGATAAAAATGAATATTATTTTCATAAATATTTTGAATATCTTTAATTTTTGCTGTTGACAGGGAGTGCTATAATGTTGGTCTTGTGCGACAGGGAGTGCTGCAGCACCCCCCAGAGCCCCTACTTCCCATGGTCTTGGTTTCAACCGGCAGCAAGTTACTTAACACTGCCCGATGCAGTGAGCAGCTTCTTGTTTCTTAAACAACAATGCACACATTCACACTCCGATGGATGTATCGGGAGCAATTTGGAGTTCAGTGTCTTGCCCAAGGACGCTTCGATATGTAGACTGAAGAAGCGAGGGATTGAACCGCCAACCTTCCTGTTGGCTCTACCTCCTGAGCTGCAGCCATCTCGAAGATGTCACTCGGTTTTAGAAATGTCAAATTATCAGCAAGGAAAACAACTGAGGGGATTGCTGGAAGTACTAAAATTGGGTAAAGCTCTGTCCATTGTTTTATTAAAATGTAGAACGATAGTGGTGAACCGCTGTCTTTGAAAAAAAAATGAAATGATCGTGATTGGATCACTTAAACAGTTGGTAAAATAAAATTGTAAAACAAAGCAGTAGAACTCACACTTATGTTGAATAGTGATAGTAAGAGCATTTCCACACACACAATGCAACAAGAACTCAACGGATTGGGAACTTAACAGCGCTGTAGCCTTAGGGAGGTGAACCAGTGGAAAAGGAGGCTTTAGTGTATTCTTCCCAAAGGGCAGCCACAGCAGATTAATCCACATTACACCAGATGCCCTTCCTGATGCAACCATCTGTGGTGAGAGGGGCTTGTGTCCCCACCTGGAGTTAAACCAGGGACCTTTTGCTTGTGAGGCAAATGTGTAAACCATTACACTACGGGGGACGTTTTGGTTATAGCTAACCAAACAAAATTAAAAACAAAAACTAGGTAAGAAAAAATTAGTTAAATAAAGGAAACCTAAACACTAGACTTCAGATCAAATAAAAACTTACTAAAACAACATTGTGTGCTCACAAAACTAATTAAAAGAAAAATAATTAATATATAGGAAATGTGGTTAGATTTTGTTTTTTTAGTGAAATTTGGTGAGAGAACCTGTCTGATGAAGATTGGGTGCACTTCATATTGAGAGAGTTCACTTCCTTCATAAAATATTGTTAGCTAGAACTAACACTAAAAGTAATAAAAATAAACATTTTCAAACAATGAAAATTAAACTGAAATGAGCAAGGCTGCTCCATAAGATAACTGATACTAAGCTGAATTGAAAACAGAAAATGAAATAAAAATGAAAACTAATTTGAAAATACAAAAGATATAATACCCCAGGTCTAGAGCAGTTAAAAAAAGGCATTGTATCTGGTGAGTCCAGATTTACCCTGAACCATAGCGATGACTCCATCAAGGTAGGAAGTGAAGCGTGTGAAGTGATGCACCCATCATGCCTACTGTACACGCCTGCATGGACAGAATTATGATCTGGCGTTGCTTCCATTGGTCAGGTCCAGGTTCAGCAATGTTATGTGGCCAAAACAATTGGTCAGCTGACTTACCTACATATACTGAATGACTGGTTTTTCCCATCAGTGGACTTTTTTTCTTCCCTGATGGCACAGGCATGTTCCATAATGGCAATGCCAGGATTCGCTGGGCTCAAATGGTGAAAGAGTAGTTTAGGGAGCATGAAACATCATTGTCGCTCATGGATTGGCCACCGCAGAGTCCATGCCTTAACCTCATTGAGAATGTTTGGGATGTGCTAGAGAAGATGTTACACAGTGGTCCGACTCTCCCACCATCAATGCAAGCTCTTTGTGAACAATCTATGCAGCTCTGGACAGAAATAAATGTTGTGACATTGCATAAGCTTATCAAAATGATACCACAATGAATGTGTGCTGTCATCAAAGCTACAGGCAGTCCAATGAAATATTAAAATGTTTGACTCTTTTCTTTTTGGCCAGGCAATGTATCTGCAAGTTTAAACACACACACACACACACACACACACACACACACACACACACACACACACACACACACAAGATGCATTTAGGTGCTCAAACAGTGCAGAAAATTTTCCCCTCATCCTCTTCTTCTTCTTCTTCTTCTTCTTCTTCTTCTTCTTCTTCATTAAATATTCCAAATTTCTATCACTAGTCAGACTCTAGAACTCGAGTTACCCATAAGGGCATTACACCGCCACCTGGGGATCACAGGGTACCCTCTAGTATTCAAGTTTACATTTCTGCAAGCACCTCAGATGCCTTTGATTTGGACTTGTGTGCAGCTTTGGTCCGTTTGCCATCTACTTTAAAAATGTCAGAATTGTCCGCTTTTGTTTCCCCACTGTTCTACATCTTGCCAGAACCCACGGGCCAAATCATCCACACACAATTACTTCTCTTTTGATGATCTGGAAATACATCAGAATAATGTATTTTTCAATCATGTTGCCACCCCGAACAAGAAGAAAGAACACTGATAGCAATTCACTGCTGACAGCACTGGCACAGGCCAATTAAAACACTGTTTACATGTGATTGAGTTGTCTATAAGGTAGTGTATTTAAATGTCATGTTAGTAAATGATGTGAACAACTTAATCACTGTTTTCTTAATCTTGGTGTTGTTAACAGTCATTGTGTTCATGCAGTCTGTTCCTGGAAATTCATTTGGAAGAAAGCCATCATGTTGTCAGTTTGTAACCTGCGGGTCTTAACGTTGCACTTTCATTTAAAATGCCTGCGTATGCTTTTCTTTTAATGCTTAACAGGCTACACGCAAAATCATATGTGACTATGTTGACGTGCTTTTGTGTCTTTGTCCCGTGGCTTCATTTGTTCTGACAATAAAAAGCATAGCCAATGAAGAGCTCCTCTTCTTCATAAGGACTCAAACACTGGAGAAAAGTTTGGTGCTGTAAAGTTAAAAAAATGTTGAACCTTTCATCTTCAGCGAGAGCCATGTGTCAAATTGGGAGCCCCTGCTGTGGTTTGAAACCTTCGGCCATTGGAGGAGATTGAAAAATGCCCAGACAGGCCGGATCTAATACTTGGTTTGCATCTCCCATTCCCTTTAAAAACGACTTCGTGGTGCAGCGACAAAAAGGCATTTTAATAGGCCTCAGATGAATTATCTATAACTATGACTGAATAAATCTTTAATCGCTGTAATGAACTTTAGAGTATGGATTCAAAAAGCCATTTAGCTGATAAATGACCCATGGAGGGCTCTGATACCAGGATAAATCAAAAGAGGCTGGGGTCTTCAGTTCTTTTTTTTTTCACTAAAGACCAGCTGATTTAAATAATTGACTTTAGAGTACAGCAGAACACGTCTGCTGATAAGCAAGAAGTAAAAGCTTGTTGTATTTGAGTCACTGGAAAACACTGATTGAATTTCTCATCTCAGAATAAAGCGCCCGCGCATCTCACGGGAACACATCTGTCTCCCTCTGTCTCGTTCTTCGACTTAAGCTCTTGTATGTGAGCTGCCCAATCTTCCTGTTGAGCACACGGATAAGCACAGAATGCGACTTGGCACTGACCCTCCTCCTCTTTAAAGACTTGTGCGCTGCTCATTCTGCTTAGCTTTTCAAAATGACAGCATAAGGTCAAGCACTTCATCTATTTTTTTCTTGGTTGGCCAAACCGTGGCCAGATCATGTCATGTGTGATACCCTCAGCCATTAATTGCTAGCATTTCCAACAATGCCTTCAATGTGCGCTGGAAAATATGAGTGCCTCTTACTTCTGTCTGTGTCAGCAGTTCTCTGTGTGTGCATGCTTGTGTGCGTGTCATGTTTAGAGCCGTGCTCATATTTCAGGGTGGGGAAGTGAGATTGTCTTTTTTACCTTTATATATTATGTATGTCACTGTGATTTATAGGTTGACAAAACCTGCATCTATTCACAGGCCTAGCGGCTCTTGTTGTGAACGGGACCTGGCCATTGGTCCTGCTTCCCCAGCTGGATTAGTTGGTGATTTTGCAGAGCTGCAATATGCCAGCAAATGAGCCACAAAATAGGAGCAGGACTTCATGAGTAGTAGAACCACTGGGGCCAATGCTGGCCACCGCACACCATCGGTCGCACTCGCTTTTTGTTTTACTTATGTGTTTTATTCACAGTAGCATAGCCTCAGAGTCATAATGGCATATAACAAGTGTCAGTCAGTAATTGTGGCAATCTTGTCCAACGTTTAAACACATCAGAAGTCATTTTGTGCTGGCCTACTTACCTGAAATAGCCACATTGTGTATTTAATACGTTCCGAATATCTCTGAACATCTTCGGAGCTGTAAACAAACAACAAAGTATGAAATATGAAGCACATTTCTGGCCCCCGCTCAGAAACACCATACATCACTATCAATTACTTTTTTTATGAAGATGAATTGCTTTCATAGCTTCTCTACAGAAGCTCTTCTTTTTATGTAGAACTCACTGATGCACAGGCGGTGCACCGACCCATATTGAGCTTTGCTCTGTCGGGCATTAGTTTAAGATGAGATCACAGGGCCTCAAAACATAATGCTCCTTGCAGTTTGGCTGATACTTAGTGAGTCAGTCACTTTGCAGTTTTCTGCCCGCTAGTCTTTAAGAAATCCAGCCTCCTCTTTGCTATCTCTGTTTTTTATTTGCTTGCCAAGGCTGTACACGGGATGGTTAGATTGCTCTGTTTTGATCAACTGGCATACCCACATATTCAAATCCTTCTAAATGAGCATCTAAAGGCATCCCAGAATCTGATGGAGATCATTTCTGTTCCCCACAGTTGTATTTGAAATGAATCATTCCTTTCCACATTTGAAATTGTCTGGGCTTTAGTCATTGTTGCCACCTACTTTTTGCGGCTTTGCCTTTGTGTTGAGAAAAGGGGCATTAGATATTCAAAGTATTCTGCTGTTTACTGACAGAGTGGTGTGACCTTCTCTGCAGGGGCTGAAAGGTGCTCAGCTTTGACAATTACTTGGCTCAAAGTGACTGAGAACAACAACGACTGAGATGAAGCAGAGGCAATAATATTCGGCGGGGAACCCACTAAAAACAGCGGTGCCAATTCCCTTTACTAAGGAGCTGTCATCTTGCCAAATGATGCGCGTCACTGGGTTTCACTTTCGTTTTTTTTTTTTTTTTTTTTCCTTTGCCCTT
>VUQH01043458.1:0-25837 GCA_015106775.1 Etroplus canarensis | reverse complement strand
TTCCTCATACAATTCCACAGTTCCTCTCTTGGCACCCTATCGTATGCTTTCTCAAGATCCACAGACACAGTCCAGCTCCTTCTGACCTTCTCTATACTTCTCCATCAACACTCTCAAAGCAAACATTGCATCTGTTGTACTCTTTCTTGGCATGAAGCCATACTGCTGCTCGCTGATGGTCACCTCTCTTCTTGACCTAGTTTCAACAACTCTTTCCCATATCTTCATGGTATGGCTCATCAGTTTGATTCCATTGTAGTTACTGCAGCTCTGCAAATCACCCTTATTCTTGAAGATTGGTACCAGTGCACTCCTTCTCCATTCCACAGGCATTCTCTCATTCTCCAAGATTGTGTTAAACAATCTGGTTGAGGAAGGAAGGCAGGAGGAGAACAGGAAGACCACAGAGAAGATTCATGGATGTAGTGAAGGAGGACATGCAGAGGGTTGGTGTGAGGGAAGAGGAAGCAAGGGATAGGGTGAGATGGAGGTAGATGATCCGCTGTGGCGACTTCTAATGGGAGCAGCCGAAAGAAGAAGAAGAAGACTGTAAGATAGTTGAAAATGGCCACAGTAGTTACTATGGTTAATCTGTAAGAACTATAGTAATTCATGGTGTAAAACATGAAGGATGTCAGGACAGACACTTAATGTTTAGTTAAAATAGTAAACTTAAATATGTTGATGTGTAAGTTAGAGTAGTAAAAAGTTCAATTATAAACAGAGTAAAACAGCATTTATAATCCTCTAACAGGAGTTTACATTAGATTCTTTTAAACAATGTAACGATAAACAGCTTTTTTTGCTTATAGCTATTGTATCTATTTTTTTTAAACATATGGCAAGTTTGGAATCTGGTGTTCATATATTCAGTGCATGCTGAAGAGACATGCAGCTACACACACATGTTCAGGCACACACACAAGAAAGCAAGCTACTGAGAGAGACACTGAAAGATACCCACAAGCACAGATAAACAAACGTCAGAACACAAACCTGATGGGACACAAACAAGATACACTACATCGATACTACAACACACACACGCACACACACGCACGAGTTGTCCTTCACGTAAGACCTCAGCAGGTGGAACGCCCCCTGATGTCTGCCAGCCAGTCCCTCTGCAGTATCCTGTCTGGTCTCAGCCCATCTGATTACCTCTGTCTTTCCCCATGTGTGTTCCTACTTTCTTGTCTGATTTCTTTAAACCCATCTTTCTCTCCCTCTCCTCCTTCTCGGCCTGTAGCTAAATCTGTCTTTGCACCTGTCTTCTTGTTTCCCTCCAAGCCCTCTGCACACAGTCAGTGTTTCCTCCGAAAAAGGTCCCTCTGTTTAATTCTATGCAACATCTGACATGATCCAGTCCCTCTTGGGATTGAGCTGATAAACTGAAATTGCATGGTATGGTATAGATAGACATAATTGGAAAGATTAAGCAGTGTGGCCCTAATTGACAAGCATGGCAAAAGATTTCATTGGACAACAGATTGTGTGTGTGTGTCCCCCTTGCTCTCCATCTGTCTGCCTAGTCAGCCCTGCTTCTTCCTAACATCCTTTCTCGTCATCATCATTTCTTTCCCAGCACATTTTACCTTACTTTATTTCTCAGACTGTGTCTCCCTGGCTAAATGACTGTCATTTCTGTCTGCATGTCCTTCTTGCATGCTGGGGCTATCTGTTAATAAGGCCATTAGTTGTCCAATTCTTCTGTTCAAAAATTGCTTGCCTCATGAGGCTTAAAAACCAGTAATAATTCATAAACAGGGCACCCAGGGAGAACATGCAGAGAGGCCCCAGCTGGCTGGTGGATTTGAACCCAGGACTTTCTTGCTGTGAGGCAATGGTGCTAACCACCACACCACTGCAGCACACATTTTTAAAAAAGTGTATATTTAATAGATTTTTAAAGGTATAAAATTATGCACACAAACTACTTGGATCACAGTTTGAGCAAAATTACTGACATTATGGGCTTTTTGTGTTGTTTTTTTAAAATAAAGCATGTAAAATAAAAGACAATAATAATGAAAATATTACAGGTGCTCTAAAATACAAACCAACATCTCAGCCATTCATTCATTCTTTAAAAGCAAACAAACAAATAATCGTATAACTACGTAACTTCCCCCTGGAATTATTGAAGGATTCTGATTCTGAAAAAATAAAATAAAATAAAATAAAATAACAAAAAATAACATAAAATGAAAGCAACATTTTTGCAACATTTTTGTCGCAAAAACTTCCATACTTACAACATATCTGTTTACTAACCAATCTATGTAAAATTACAGAACCTATACTTCTTATACTGTGTATTTTTACTAACTTCATCTCATTATAGTTATAAATTCAAACTTAACAGTTTTAGCTATTCAAAAAAGATATTTGTTGAAATTATGTCAAATTTTTATGTGAAAACTAAGAATTTCATGGTTATTCTGTAATTTTTATGCTATTTTACATTAGACATATTCCTTCAGAATCTATATTTGTAATTTTAATGATAATTTAGGCATCTAAAACAAGACAATTCTAAAATGTACTGAAAAAAATTCTGTTGAAGTACATATATTTTTACAGTGTAGGGACACACAATCAAACACACACAAACAGCCTGGGAATGTAGTGATATTGTCCCTCTTCCTCATGCAACATTCACACATTCAGATTAAAGTAACTAAGAATAAATATTGTTACTGGTGCCTGTAAATATATGGTATATGTAGTTCTAAATTCATATTTATTTCCTACTTTTATTAATAGAAGAAACCAAGATTGTTTCTGTTTGATTGGCTCACGGATGAAAGACTGGCAGTGCTTTATTTTGAAAGAACAGATCAAGAAAATGTTGCCTGCCTCAGAGGCACAAACCGATAAGAGAGACAGATTCATAATAAATGTCCACAGAGGCCCAAAAGAAACAGCATCTTTGAAAGTTATGATTTTCAGGAAGATCATGTACAGATGAAAAATGGTCTTTTTTTAAGATTACTTATATCATCCAGTGATTAATAGCATTAATAAAAATGTTGTTTCTTGAACATTTGACATGTGATACCAGATAAAGGCTGACATCAATTTGAGCTAGTTTTAAACAAGCACATGTTCCCTGTGGGTCTGATCAGAGTAATGTGTTTCATCTAAGGAAATAGCTAGTTGGAGAAGGTCTCATGTTTTCATGTATTACTTTAATATTTGGAATTGCTTTAACAACAGATGAGAAACAGATGTGTGCAATTATAGAGTAGTACTAGCTGTTGTAGCCTAGAACTCAATTATGTTAGACTGAAATAAACTTCTTGTGTTTGGTTTTTCCTACCACTTTTTACCTCTGCATGACTAACCGATGAATCAAATCAGACAACAATTTGAAGGTAAATTCAAATAATATTGCTAAGAAACAAACAAACAAAAAAACAACAAAACAGCAACTTTGCAAAATTTCTCAAGATTAATAAATGGTAGCAGCACAGCAGATTAAAATTAGACTGTAAAAATATATTTTGTATTTTTTGTTGTTCTTGTGGTTTTCTGACTTTCTGCGGTTCTGACTTTATACAAAACATATGATATATATGTTTTGTGTTAAGTTAAATAAACTGAACATGACAAAAACAAACAAAACACAACAAAAATAAATCCAAAAGTGCTAGGAACAAGTCTTTTTGTCTTTCTAGAAAATAAAAATAAGTGAGTAAAAATATATATTTTTACTTACCACATAATTTAATATATTCATTCAAAACTTAAAAAATGAAAGTAAGATAAAGAAGAAAAATAAGTCAAGGTTGATGATAGATAGATAGATAGATAGATAGATAAACAGATAGATACTTTATTAATCCCAAAGAACATTTCACCTATCTATGAAACTCATGTTAAGTCAAATCTTACAGTTAAATATACATTTAGGAGCTAATTTTTACAGCCATACAATGTATGGCTGTAATGGTTGATGCTCAGTATTTTTTTTCCCACAATTTCAGGTCACATTACTCAACATAATATGCAGGTCTGCATTTAAAAAAACAAAATCATTCAAAAAGATGTGCAGAATATTGACCTTTCACTGATCCTTCTTCCTCTCTCTTCTTAACCTTAATGCTGTCTTTCCCTTCTTTGTCAAGTGTACCTTTCTTCACTGTGCTGTCTCATTGTCTTTACTTTCTTATCCTCTTCTTCCATCTTTCCCTTGTCATTTCATTTCATCACCATCTCCTTCCCTGTCCACCTAATCTCATCTCCTCCTTTCCTCCCATCCTCCCCTCTCTGCTGTCTTTCAATTCAGTTATGGTAGGACAGTGAATGAGAGATGGGGGTCAGCCTGTTGATGCTAGTGTCAGTAAAATCTTATCGGCTCACTGCAGCTTTGGAAAGAGAAATCACTGCACAACACCTGTAATACTCTCTCTCTCCAAACAACTGCACATACAAGAAAGTGAAAGATCAGCTTCTATAGCTAAATGTATCTCTTAATGTCATTCCTTTCTGGAGATTTAAGTAGTCCCCTGTTCATCTTCCTCGATGATCTTTCATGAACAACATGAATACAAAAGTACTATACACAAACCTACTGTATGGATTCAACATCTGCAAAAGTCCAGAAAACAACAGTACAGAACCCATTAGCCGACATTATCATACATGTGCCACATATCAACCATCATCAAAGTGTCAGCAGCCAGAATGTATTGGTCTTCTGCTGCTGTAACCCTTCAACAACAGTACTGAGTAAAACTTTTGAGTCACTCCTAATTTCTTTATATGTTGCTATAAAAATGGGTGGCTAGGTGCAACATTTATTGAAACAAGTGCAAACGTAAATGGAAATACAGTACAAAAGGCAAAAAATAGAGGTTGAAAATCAATGTTTGGTATGACTACCTTTATTTTTCAACATAGACTGAACTCTCTTAGACAAGCTTTGTCTTAATTTCTTTAAATAGTGTTCAGGAATAGTTCTTCTTGGAGGACATTCCAAAGCTTTTCTTTGGATGCTGGCTACCTTTTGTTATGTTCTCTGTCAAGATTATCCCATATTGCTTCAATAATGTTCAGATCCTGGCTCTGGGGAGGCCAATCCTTGACTGATATTGTTTCATTGTGTGTTTTTCTCTCCAGGTAGGTGTTTACTGCACTGGCAGCATGTTTGAGATCATTGTCATTCTGAAAAATTAAGCCACTGCCAATCAGACATTTTCCACATGGTGTTGCTTATGATGGATTAAAATCTAATACTTTTCTGGAATCATAGTTTCATCAGGTTTGACAAAATACCCAACACCACTGACTGAAATGCAGCCCCGAACCATGACAGAGCCTTCACCATGTTTTACGACTGTATAGACACTCACTGTTGTACCTTTCTCCTGACCACCTTTGTTGATAATGACAATGATTTGAAACAAAAATTTCAAAATTGGATTCATCCCTCCATAGGACCCATTGCCACTGAATTTCAGGTCTGCCACTTCCTTTATCCTTCACGGTCCATTTTACTCACACTACACACCATGCTCAGATATGCCAAAATTTCTGGATAATAGCTCTTTGGGCATTACCTTGTTGGTGCAAAAATACTTTTTTATACCTGTTAAACTGTGTAATGTTTGCCATTTTTCATAGATTCAACAAAAGAAATGGGGAAAATTATGTGTTTTTGTGACAGGAAGTGCCTAAAGATACAATTTAAAATTGGCTCTTTAGGTTGTCTATTCATCCCTGTGTTAAGTGCCTTTTGTTTGCTTGAATTATTGATAGGTCAGTGTTAAGTGGCTTAACAAATGGGAAAAATCCTCTGAAAATGGTCAGGTACAACAACTGCACTGAAAATGAGTGAAAAAGCAGCCAATGTCTGAAGAAAAACTTTGAAAGACCTTCAGAAAGCTTCTTTAAAAGAGACCACTTTGAAAAAAATACAAAAAACCCTGGCTCCTTGGATGCAAAATGTGAAGAAATAAAGGGTGACTCAGACTTTTGTGCATACTATACAAAGTTTAATATTACTAAGTACATATTCCTGTTTTAACACATTCCTGTGATTCACTCGCCTCCAACCTCCCATTATCAAGGCATTCCATGTTCACAACTGCTACTTAGTTTTTCCATCATTTGCACAGAATCCATGCTTTCTCAGTGGTTTCTGTGAGTGTAGTTTATATGTCTTGTCTTGAGAAACATGACTGATCATCTTCCCTTTCCTTCCCTTTGAGGATGCTCCAGAAAGTTTTGCTTTAGCCTTTTTGGTGTCGTAGGCAAGATTAAAATTTAACATTTATGAATAATTAATGGAGTTACCACTGTTACACCACATGCATAAATGTGTGCAACTCTTACTTTTGGGATGCTCATATTGATCCTTTTGCTGTTGACAATCCAATAAAGCAGCAGATATAAGGTTACTTCACACAGCTGTATGTATTACCGCAAATTCAGATCCTGTAGTTATTGTTGTCCAATAATAATAATAAATTATTGGTAAATCTCAAAGTAAATGTTAGACAGGTCTGAGCGTCCACCTTCAGCAGCTCTTTTGTTCAGCCAGTAGAACAAGCATCTGGATTCACCGTTGATATATTAATATGTCTCCTGATATCAGTGTCAGTAATTTAATTCATGGTGTCAAACGTTGTTCCTCATTACAGGGTTTCTGTTTGTGTCCTCCTATAGTCTGTCTGTAGTCTCCTCTTGGCATCATTGTCTTTACTGTGAGCATTTTTGAAACACTGTATGGGGCAGACTTAATATCTTAGATGCAATAACAAAATATTTCTCACTTCTCTTTGGCATTCCTCCAGTGATTCCCAAGCTGGCTGCCTAAATGGATTTGCCAAAAACTTGCCATACCCCAAATCTTATTAAAGGTAGATTTTTTTCACTGAAAACACAATCCTGTAACACTTAGAAATGATCAAATAAGCTGATTGGAAAGTGCAACTTATAACCATTCTTTATAAGGTAAGATACTTAGACGCTGCAGGAACAACCCAAATGTTTTTTTAATTTAGTTTATTTGGAATTTTCAAAGAACAAACTTTTATCATATACACATGTTTTGACTTCAGCTGGGAAATAAAAATCAAGAGAAAAACATATAGTGTATTAGTTAAAAAATGATGTTCACAACTGATGCCATTTTCTTTCACTGCCCACTTGTCTAATAAATCTCTTCAGGATTGAAATACCACTTGTGAAGTTTGCACAAGTTTCTTATTAGTTGACCATCAGCAGATGGATTTATTTATCTCTTTTTCTGTATTAATGTTAAAAGTTCATATAAGCCATCACAAAATTCTATTATTATTTGAATTTTGTTTTCACACCACAAACACACAGTACAAGAGCTGTTATTATTCATTCGTTCATTCATCTTCTTACACTTATCCAGTTCAGGGTCGAGGGGTGCTGCTGGAGCCTATCCCAGCTATCATAGGATGAAAGGTGGGGTACACCCTAGACAGGTTGCTAGTCTGTTGCAGAGCCAACACATAGAGACAGGCAACCATTCATGCACACATTCACACCTATGGTCAATTTAGAATCGCCAATTACCAGGGTTAGGGGAGTTATTAATCTACATGTACAGCAAAGTTCAGCTCACAGCTTCCATACTTTCCTAAACTAACATAATCAAACAAGCAGGAACAAGTGTTTGTCTGCACTGCACCAAACAAATGTGTTAGTTTTAATTAGATATTTGCATTACTGAAGAGGGTTAATTAACAAAAAGCCCACTCATTGATTTTCAGAGTAGAAATGTTACTTTTGCTTGTCCGTTTGTTTTGCAAAGACCACACCACGACAAATGCTTGAATCAAAGCAGCTCAAACTCTTAGCTTCACAAGCTTCAAGAGTTTTGTTAAGGTTAAATGTGAACAATAATTTTAGGTGAACATCCTGTCTCTTGCCTTCCAAGTTACCTTTAGCATTGTTAAATCTCGAACCAGTATCATCATTGCTTCAGTTAGCCACTTTAAAAGCGATCTAATCAGATGACTTCACAGGACAGCTTTTGGATGTATGACACCTTTATGGTTTTGGTTTAAAAGTTTATGATCATGGTCATCCAAATCACACTGTACACTGTCAGAATTTTTATTAAAAGTGAATAAACTGTCTGTAGATGTGGCTGACAATCCCAGCATCACAGTTCCTGGGAGAGCAGAGCTGAACAGGTTCAAATAGTCCCACTGCTGCTCTAGTCCTACCGTTATGGCAGTGACACATTGTAATGGTGATACTTTCTAGCCATTATCCTTTTATCCTGTCTGTCCCCCAGCCGGACATTCTTTATCAAAATATTCCCTTGTTCTTTATGTCCCTTTTAACATTCCCACTCTCTATTTTGATCTCGAGCTTCCCTTTCTGCTCTCTTTTCGACATCTCTCCAGAGACATGTGACTGACTGTAATGGAATTTTTCTATTGTCAATCTACAGAGAGGTGATGCATGGCTCCAATTTCCCTAGCTGGAGCAAACCTGAGCGGCCAAATCACTGCTGGGTCTGGCGATGGTGCAAGGATGGCCTTGAAGCCTGAGAGATATAGTAAGAGTCATGATGCGAGAGTAAAAAGGTAAAAAAGAAGTACATGTGAGGACAGAGCAGAAGAAAGCAAAAAAGTGAATGAAAGGAAGAGAGTCTGAAGGACACTGAAATAGAAAGTCATGTTAATATGCTGCATACATAAAAACAATGTTTCACTCCCCCACATACTCCACAGCTTACACAAAGGCAAACACACACAGAGGAACACTTTCTCATCAAAGTAAAACCAAGACATGCTTTCTATTATCAGCACTTCTGAGCCAGTGGCATACTGAGTTTATACCTCTTGTTGTTCCTCACTTTGTTTTCGTCTGGCTTTACAATCGCCTGTCTCTCCCACATAACTTATCTTCAGCAAGCATGAAAAGGCCCAGTTTTAATGGACCAGCAGCTCATGAGCCAAGATTAACACTAAACTGGAAACAGAAATAACAAAACAACTGTCTAAAGAGTGTGGGAGTATGAGCGCAAGAAAGGAGTGAGAAGGTGAAGTAAATGAAGGATTGGCCACCTGTGGGTTACTATTACCTCTACTCTGCTAACAGAGAGACCCTTTATTAGGCTGTCATTGTGAGTGATTGACCAACCTGCTTAGAAGCTTATACCCCTCTGTCCTGAGAACAACAGTTAACACTGCAGCAGCTGCTGAAAAGTCAAGGTGGTATGCTTAAAAAATGTTCATAAACTAGACTGTCTGAAGGGCATGCTGAGACAGAGGCAAAGTCTCCAGATTTTTTTAATCTCTCTTTTCTCACTTGGACGATGTCCTATAAAGTTTGTTGCAACATCTTGGTTTGACCAGTGGGTCATAATGGTAGGATGCAAAAGAATAAATTCCTGACAGAACGGCACAGCTTGCCCAACACAACATCTGCAGATTATGTCATGAAGAAGAATTGAGATTTCACAAGAAACCTAAACAGTAATATTTATTGCAGTATGCTTGAGGAGTGATTTTTCATAAGCAGAAAGTGCCTCAGGAGGGAGAAAGACACACACAGCAGGGAAGGAAAGAGAAAGTATCTGTAAGGAGACTCAACGTAACAAGCCCAAGAAAAACATGGTGGAAATTATTCATGAATAAAACTGACACAAACTTAACTGGGACATTCAGGATTTCAAATAACCAATCCATTATGTATAGGGTTGTTGGAAAGACACCTCCCAGTATGGTGTAGGCAGCTCTACTCACTAAGCACAAATTGAAATTATACTCCCTGCAGTAAAGCATAGTGGACCAGCGTTTCTCTGTCTTTGATGCTAAAACACTAAAGAACCACAAAGCAATATTCTCTGTTCTCTGTTGGAAAAGAATGCACAATTGAATTTGGTAGGAAGACGTCCTTTATTTTCTGAGCACTGATTTATTACACTTGAGGTCACACAAGGTCTGTCTGCCTATTGCCAAATATTGAAGGGAAAGTAAAATGGATGGGTTTACTGATAACTCTGACTGAGCAGCTAGGTTGTCCACTAAGAAAAATAACTCAGGGGGCATTCTCTCTTAAATAATTTCAAATATATTAGTTTTTCACTTCCCTCTCTGCTGATGTCTTTCATCTTGATTTCTCTCTAGGCCAGGGGAAAGATTATAAAAATCATATATCACTGACTAAAGTGTCATTTCCTTTTTAGTCTCAACATCAATGACATAAAATGTTGTTTGTCACTGCCTTACAAAATTACCTAATTGAGGATTTTCTGCTCTGGCAAACATGTCTCCTTCAAATGTATGTTTCTGTACTTCTAATTTGTTACGACTGAAATGCATTTCATGAATCCTAATTGCTGAGTGGCTTATGTTCCCGCTACGTTCACATACCTGTCGCATCAGTCCCTCACCACCCTGAGCTTCCCATTCCGGGTTAGGTTGACCCAGTGCCACAAATAGAGTCCACCCCACCCCCCTCTGTTTTATGAGTGTGTATGCGTTTCTTGTTGTAGAAGTGGTGACAGGTGTGCTGAAACTGGAAAGGCTTCTCAGCAGCTGCACCATATTCAGCCATCAAGTCTCTTCAAACCAGCTCTGCCAGTTCCACTCTGCCAGATTGTGGTTTCTCCTACGAATCAGTGTAACCGCGCACATGGAGTTGTTCACTCTTTGCTACTTAACATTCTGATTCACCCCTTTCCTTTTCAGTCCTTTCTACTCCAGCGCTTGTCTCCAGCTCCCAGCTGATCATCTGTCTCTGTTACCAGCCATTAGACCAAACGCATCCTCAGGCACTACACCTGCCTGCCAGCCTATAGCTTCCCTCTACCTTGGCTCCTTGTCACCAACCCAGCACCTCTCCACTCTCACCACTGACACCCCATGGCTCTTTTTCCTGTCCACCTAAACATCTAAAAAATCAGTTGGTCCTTTTCCAGTCTCAATTTGTCTGGTGCTATATTTACCTATTCTTTTTAGAATAGGTAAATATAGGTAAAAGATTGTAATGCTCAAACAATAAAAATTTGAAGATTACAATTATTGCATGTTGTAATTAACCATTGGAACCTATTTTCTGTCCGTTATAGACATTCATCACACACTCTGCTTCTGTAACGCCGCCAGCATTGTGGCCGACCCCACACACCCCTCACACCCCTCACACAAACTCTTCACCCTCCTGCCATCTGGCAAGAGGTACCGAAGCATTCGGGGCCCCACTGCCAGACTGTGTGACACTTTCTTCCCACAAGTCATCAGACAGCTCAATACTCAGGGACTGGACTGGGGACACACACACACTCCAACAAACACACTCAAATAAAGGCCTTTACACATTCTCAGTAAATACAATGCTGTTTTTATGCAAATATTCTCAAATATGTATTTTTGTAATATTTAAAATTGTGTATATTGCAATACTTTCTAAATTTCGATTTTCTTAATATCATTTACACTTTATTTCTCAACAGGGCTGCAGTGCTGTCTGCCATTGTCTTTTTGACATCACCTTTTTTGTTAAATGTCCTTGTTTGCAGTGTCTATGTTTGCACAAATGTGTTTCTTAGTTCTATATGTAGCACCACGGTCCTGGACAAACATTCCATTTCATTCAGCACCTGCACATGCCTGAAATGACAATAAAGAGCCACTCAACAGTTGATGTAAACCATGTTGTCCTCGATGGTACTACCATCAGAGACCACCTTGTCAGGACCTTCATGCAGCAACAACAGTTGGTATGGCCCAGTGAGTGCCACAAAAATATCGCGTAACATTACTGCAACACCATCAGCCTTAACCAGGCATGGTCTTCTGCTGCAACTGCCCCTCTATGCTGTGGCTCCGCTGCAAAAAAATATTCTTTCAACATATTTACACGAGCAACTATCACCTCTAGTACAAATAAATCAGTCTGGCTACTCTTCCTTCAAGCTCTTGTTATCAAGGTATCCACCTTTAAACTGTTGCTAACAGATCTTTTTTTCCCTTATGGATCACTCTCTGCTATCTGACACTATTCTTATTGATGTCTTTTAGAGCTTAGTTTAGTTTCCCAAAAGCATGTTAACGCTGAAATCAATGGAAAATCCATTTTACAAGTACTCTTAAGCTTAAGAAGTGTTTCCGAAAAGCAACTCAAGCCACTCTAAAAAACGATCAAAAGATTAATGAGTGTTGCTAAACCAATCTTAGGAGGCTTAGAGTATATTCACACTAGAGATGGATATTGATAAGTTTTTACTGATACCAGTGCATTTATAAATTCTTTTTATGGGTCAGATTTCTTTATTGATTTCCTTATTGATTTTGGATCTGAATTATGAGTGTAAAAAAAAAAAATGTCTACACAGTTTTTCACTAAAAGTGCAACCATTTTATTATGCATTAGTTTGAATACAGCATAATAAACTGAGTACAACAAAAGACTTTCATGTAATGCAGGAGTGCAAAATCTCCAAGTCTAATTTCAGTATGGACCTGTCAGAGAAATACATCAGCATTGATGAACTAGTTGAACCTATTCTAACTGCACACTGTTCAAATGATTCTGAAATTAGTTACTGTCTACATAAGCAAAATCTCTTGCTCACCATGTCCAGTGATGGCAAAACTCAAAAAGTCACTAGCCTTCATCTGCAAAAGAGTGACAAAAAAGAAAGTTAAATGAAGGGTGGAAAAAATACAGACTGATCCAACGACTGTATCAAGTTTGCTTTCACACCTCACACACAATCAGACAGTACAACTGTGGTTTTAGTCTGCACCAGATTTGAGGTGGCAGCTTCCACACCCTTCAAAACTAACTGTACTAAACAAGCAAAAGTGTTTTTGTACTGCACCAAACACATTAGGAGTGACAGCAAATGTTCTCTTTTGTCATTCTGATTTAACAATTTAGGTAAATATTAACATTAACAAACAGATGTGCATACCTAACAATGTGCCCACCGAGTACATCTATTTTCAATGTGAAAATTCAATTTTTTGTCTGTCCGTTTGTTCAGGAATGAAAGGGATCACAACAGCATCTCAGGATCATTGCCGAATTGCAAGGAAACATCAAAAACCAATGTTTAAAGGAACCTGAATTCCCTGATCAATTGTTGTATCTTTTATCTGTTTCCACTTTCCTGTGTGGACAGTATCCAGCGAAGTTCCATGTAGAGTTCTGGCCATTGGGTCACTTCTTCAAAAGAAGAGTCCTTCATACAAACATCTGCAGGCTTTATGAACCTTGGCCCCTCTTTGTGGAAAGCTGAAAGAATTATTTTGTTTGCAGTGAGGTCAAAGAAAGACTGATCTCAAGTCTGGTTACACAAACAAGCCCACGGAAAAAATGACAAAAGATGGTGTTTGTGACTGAAAAACTGACCAATTAAAACCTTTTGGATCCGGAAAACTCAGCTCCTATAAATTACATTTGTATACTTCCAATTTTTTTCATCAAAATTAAGCTTTGTGATGTAGTAAAGTTGTGTGGCATTGCCTGAGAAAAGTGTGAGTTAACTGCTCCACAGATACAAATTTAAAACAATTTTCTTCATCCATATTCAGCCACCTAACAGTGAATTAATCTTTTCAAACAAGTGAATGAATATTTTCCTTCAGGTAATAGAAACTATTTTGACAAGTAACACAATTAGCCCACTACACTATAAATTTGAATGAAACAGAATACATAGCAACTAATGTGAATTACAAATTAAATAACACCCAATAATGACTTTATTGATGTAAACTGCACTTACATTTCTGAGTTATATTTATCTGCCTTTTTCTTAGTTGTTGAAATCAAATTCAAGTCATTCAGTCATGTTCTTAATATTTCTTTTTCTAGCAAGAACTGTATTAGCTATGACATTACATCTGTGGCAATGTGGTTCGGTGATGGTGATGCATGTGCTATATGAGTATGTATGAATTAAGTTTTAAAATGGTAAACATATGGTGTCCTGTTCTTAACGTAAGCGTCAACTTCGTACATCTTTAATTTGTATTAAGCCCTATTTAGTGAAACTTTAAAAGTTAATTTTAAAATAAAAAAGTTAATTAATTAGTATGGAGATGGACATTTATTCAGTTAGTTGGGATGCCTTTTTCGTTTCATCTCAGTAGATTTCTTTTTTTTTTTTACTTTTTAAAGAGTTTAGTGACATTTTTTGAAAGAGGATTAAATATTTGACAGGTAACCCTGTATTAGTGTTGCAATTATTCTCTAAATGGTTATTTGGGGAATCAGACATTTGTCAGGACCAATATTTTTGTTGACAGACCATATGTGAAAATTTATTTCAGCCTTTTTCTTTCCAATTTACATGCAGATACGCGTTTCCTCTTGATCACAACTAACTGAGGCTAACTGATGAACAACAATATAATTTATTCTTTCCCTTGATGATTACTACATTTAAGTTAACAAAAAAAAATAAAGAAACCGGCTGGAGACTGTATTGTAACTAATATAGCATACATTCTGCTCTGTCCTAGACTGTTTAAAAAAATGACCCTACATTAGCGCAGTGCAATAAGTCTGACATGGGGTTGCACACTGACTTGCTGTTATGTTAGGTTCTACATTTCTATTTTCCACTTTACTATATGTATATGTATCAGCCTGTTGGCAAGTCAGTGCACCGAAATTTCATTCCAATGTGCACTTACTGGTGTATGTTTCGAATGACAATAAAGTTACTATTCTATTCTATTCTATTCTATTCTATTCTATTCTATTCTATTCTATTCTTCCTGCTCTGCCCAGGTGCTGTTCATGCACATAAGGGCAGTCTGTCTCCTGAAAGGCAAAAATTCATTAGTGTGGAAATATCACAATCCAGCATATTTGAGTGTTCATATAGCGTACACTTGCATGCACACACACAAACACACAGACATATACACAAACTAAAAATGTAATAGAAAGTACAAAAAGTACATTATATGTTTGCTTTTAATTCTGTGCAATTGTAACTGCAAAGCATGAAAATGTGTTGTTGGTCATAGGTTTAAAACTGAAACAAGGAAGGAGCTGCAGAGGATAAAGGACATTTCAAAACTCTGCCTGCAGCAAGACTTCAAGCACAAGTCTACAATAGCCACAGACTTATAATAACCAGCAATGCAAGTCTGCATGTAGAAAAACACACATGACTAAACACACACACACACACACACACACACACACACACACACACACACACACACACACACACACACACACACACACACACACACACACTTAGTAGTGGCCATCTGGCCAACTGATAGTTGGGCTGGATATATTCCCCAGTTTCAGTGTTCAGCACCTCCTCCTCTTTTGCATCCCTCTTTCAAGTTTTAATAAGATAACTTTCACCATTTTCCCCGCTCGCATTATTTATTTATTTTTTCTTTTATATTTAATCTCTGCCGTCGGGACACTAGTTCAGTCTGTCAAGTGAGACTGAGTCAAGGAAAGAAAGAGAGTGAGAGAGAGAGAGACGGACAGAAGAGAGGGGCTCAGTGATCCCTGTCCGGTGCAATCTTCTGCGCTTTAATGAAGTCCAATCTGTGAACACACTGTGGTTGCATACCCTAAGGCAATCATTGCCTGTCTGCGACACAGAGGAACACATAATAAGGGAACAGCTCGACTGGTGGATGGATTGAGAGAGCTTGATGCCTTTGAAACATTCCATGAAAGAAAGTCGACTTGTTTCATATTCTTTTGTGTGATCAAACAGTAAAGTATATCTTTAAAGGTGAGAACTCTCTCTGAGTTCAACACAAGCTAAGACAGGTAGGTATTCACAATCTCACAGTTCATCTGCTGTAGATGACCAATTTAAGGTAGAGTTTAATATTTTCAGTACACAAAACCATATGCAGAACTTCCACTCAAGTCATTGGTGACCTGGTGCATTGCTATGCACTACTGCCCATCACTCCAGTAGCTGCTGGCGGAGTCAGTCTAACAAGACAAGCTCAACCTCAGCTCAAGCATTCTGGCACAAGAAATAGTTTGTCTCTAAAGCTAATGTTCCCTTTTGTAAAAACTGAAAAATAAATTTGTCTTTCTTTCTTTCAGCTCACTGAACTGGACATCATGAACATCTTTGACGTGTTAGTGCCTATCAGAGCATTTTAAATGCAATCATGACAGTTAACGACACTTGCTATGTTACAAAGTGTAGTAACACCACATTACTACAAAGCTGTGGTCCAGTGGTAATGTAACATTCCACGCTATCATCCAAATACGGTCACTTCTGGCTAAAAAAAGCTTAAAATCACAAGCGCCACAAGCCAAAAACTGCAGACCAATAGGGTATACCAAAGTGGCTAATAGCAGCTACATTTTTATACAGTCTTTCCTCAGGATGCTGGATGTTTTTAAATTATGTGGTCAACTCTTTAAGTTCCTAATCTATTTCCATAACCATTCATGCAAATTATGATAACCACTTAAATTTATTCTTTTTTATTTCCTTTCTGGTTAAAAAAAAGCACTAGGTATCTAAAAGATGATTTAGCCAGTTTGATGGCCTCTTCACTAATGATACTGTATCTGATTTGAATTTGTATGTTTTCAGCATTAAAACTGCTAAAATTAAGAAGTTGATATCTCACACTGTGTGGTCAATGTGTTTTGTACATTACATGTTGAAGGAATAACAATGGAAAGACTAAGCTAAAAATGTATTGTTACATAATCAATGATATATGACTGTAAATAAGTGAAGCAACAGATGAGCTGACATTGATACATTTAAATTATTTACAAATGGTAAAAGTTTTATTGTCTGCTTTTATCAAAACATTTAGTACTTAATTAAAAGATACAAGCAGTGTGCCGCTTATGTCAAATACATTTCTTTTTCATTCTTTTCACATCGCCTACACTGTTAGTGATTAATCTGGTAAACAAACTGTACCTAAAGGCCTCAGCTATTCTGAATATATACCTTTCAATCAATGTCAGGACTAAATGAAGGGCAAAATTTAAAATATATGGCTCTGTGCTATAACCCAGCATTATTGATTCCTTTTTATGCAAAAATCAGATCTATAAGATTTCCACCAACTTTTATTTCTGCTTTTTTTATTACTTTTTTCAAAGCATTTACATTTACTTCTGTTAACGAGTTCCTCAATTTCCCACAGTGTCTTTAAACAGTCTCCATGGGACATGCTGCAGGTTTTTAGATTCAGCGTAGACAGGTGTGGAGAGCAGTAATGTCACATAGCATACTAACACTGAGGTACTTTCATTTTTTAAAATAAAAGGAACTTTTACAGAGAAAAAATTAATTGCAACAATTTTATCAAATTATGTGATCAAATTATGTAAAGGCAAAATTTAATCTCTATACAGTTTTGTTAGCTAACAGCATACACAGCTGTCATCATCCTATTTGTATATTTATCCTCCCACTAAACACACAACCCAAAAAGTCACCAGAAAAGCTGCTGTCAGTATTTACCATTTTTTGGAGAAGGTCAGTGTTTGATATGCACTCAAATAGTTCAAATTAAGGTTAAAATAAAATGAGTGTACACAACGGTACATTATGATATTTTTGCACTTTTCCAAAAATGTCTGCACATATATAGTTACTACTTATAGAGCTGAAAACTCTAACCACTACATGTAAGGGAAGAACATGTGTTTGTGTGTATGTGTACATATAGATGGGCTGGGCTTATGTCTGAATCAATGAAAAAATACGCATCTTCAGAGTAAATATGATAGGTATCAACAGTGTGAACTCACTATATTCTTGTAGTATTCTGAGATATATTTGGCCAAAGCACACTTATGCATGCGCACCATCTGGAAAAATACCTGTGAGCGTTCATCCATGCAGCATCACTAGCATGAATGGAGTATTCTTCAAAGATCTGAAATACAGTTAGCGGTCATAGGATTTTTACATAAAAACTAATTGTCAGATTGAAAACCAACTCAGAGTTTCTCTTATGAGAGAAGGTTTTATCTTCAGCATTAAGACATGTTACTACTTGGAATGATGGACAAATCCAAACCTTTCTTTCATTATGTCTTGTCGTTGGCACCATATTAACTTAGTGCAATACAAACCATACTTAATTTTTTTGTCACCCAACCCTCATTGCATGCATTGATGTAAGGCTTTTATCACTGTAGAGTTAAAAAAAAGAAATGCTTAGAATAATGACAAGAATAAGTAAGGACTGGATACAAAAAAGAGGGAGTGACGACAACATTGAGAGAGTGACAAGTAGGAGAATGGTTAAGAGACAGCAGTAGTGATGGTAGCAGTTCCCTGGCATTTCTCTTAGTACTTGCTGCCTTTGGGACTTTTAAAAGGAAAGAAGGATATGGCACTTGCACTCAGAGGAAGCAGTTTGCCACTTTCTGTGCAATAATCAGCCACTTCAATTACCTTCTCCAAAAGTCATCTAGTTACACAACTATGCGGCATAAAAAGCTGAAAAAACAAAAATGGCATTTCAGATGACAAGAGTCCTCATATGTTCAACTTTTTTTGTGTAACAAATTAGTTTACAATTATATAACACATAACAACAGATTATATTAGTCATCTTTAGATTTTTAGATTACAGTAGTCATCTTTTGGGTTCATTGGTCAAGAAAATGATGCAGAAAGGATATGAATTCTGCTAAAATCACACTTCATAAATTCCTGGTAATACAGAACCACAATGGAGATTGCATTCATTAAAACCCATCAGCTAATGAAGGGCAATGGCCAATGTTTCTTGCCTTCCAATGTAGCCAGTAAACATTCAGATAACAGATCGCTGAAATGCATCATAAGAGTGACAGCTGTATGTGCCCTTCATTGTTTGCAATCTGATTATGAATGGAAGTACATTTTCAATTAAAAAAGTGACTTAAAAGGGAAATCATTTTCGGATGGTTGCTGATGATTTGGAAATTGCTTTTTAACCAGAATGTTCCAGTTTTGCCTGTAGCCAAAGCCAAATATGACTGGTTAATATTGCTCAAGCAAAAACCTTCTGTCTTGTCCACAGATCCTGAAAATTCATAGAAAGATGTAAGTGTCTTAACTACCAAACATTATTGAGACATCTACTCCTTCAGTCTGAGGGTTTTATTGTAAAATAGTACATAAACCAGTTTACCATAAACACATTTTTCAGTAATCATATACCAGGAGACAGCATAACATAAGCTTTAAATCTACCTAACCAACCAATTAGAGACTTTAAAGAGGAAAGAACATTAATGAAAATAATGTGCACAAGATGGACTAATGCATGTTATGTACAAGACACACTGAAGGGCTTTTACCAGTCGCCAGTGGAAGACGAGTTGATGAATTTTATTCCCATTTTTAGATATGTCAGTGGATGTGTAATAGGTGTCAAGATATACTTTTTTGTTCTTTTTTCCTTTTGGTTTGAGCAACAAAACAGAGTAGATTACTACACCTACTGTATGTGGTGAAAACATTGTAAAGCTCGTAAGAGAAATAAATTACATTTTCCTTAAAAAGAACATTTTTAATGGAACAGTTTTTAGTATTTCCAGATTTAATGACACCAAAAGCCTGAGAAAAAGGCTGTGTCCCTTTGCAAGTGATGAACCGAAATCCAGATCAGTGTGGAAAATCAGAGCACTTTTCATATCTGCTGTTTCATGTAATAAATGATTCAGCTAGTTATTGCACTTTAATACACTGCAACAGATTCAAATAATGACTCCCCCTGTTTAATATTTATATATGAACATAAACTTTGATCTAGCTCATGTTCTGTATGCATCACACTCATCTATCAACAACATGCTCACAATGCAGTTCCAAAATATGTTGTCCAAGCAGTTTTACGCCACAGAAAGAAAGATCAAGTCACTCTACAATTTTAGAATTTTTTCAGGATGAGAAGAGCAATGACTAGTGTTGGGCAAGAAACAACCACAATTTTTAAAAATCATCCACATAAACATTTTGTGTTGTAACCTTTGTAAAAAAAACAAAACAAAAAACATCAAATCTGCTAATACAAGCGTGTAGTGCATAAAGCCTTAGAGACATTTTATATGATTATATGTTATGATTCTCCAAAATCTCTTTGAAAAACTTTATCCATTCTCAGTGAGTGGAAATGTGTGGGAGGAAAGTGTGTTCTCGTGCTGACCTCTGAGAGTTTGCTGACACAACCCTCAGAGGGTGAATACCAAATGCTCTTGCTGCAGGCAATGCTCTATAGGTTCACGTCCTCCAAAGCCCATTTCCTGCCTCCTCTACCCCCTGCATCTTCCCCCTGCCACTCTTGTTCACTGTAACTCAAAGACAACAGAGTTTTAGCCCAAAGGATATGGCCTGGTTGTCAAACAGCAGCCAGAGCTTGACCACTATGCTGCTTTTCTTAATGCATGCTTTACCATTTTAAGTAGCTAAGTCAATGTGTTTGGCTGTACTTCAGGGCCCCAGTGTAGCACAAGTCAAGACCGATATCCTGTTGTATGTTGTTTCATCTGTGTTGTTTCTCTGTGCAAGATGTGGATGCGACTGTGGCTGAGAGCTGATTGGGTGGGGGGTATCCACAGCATCCCCAGCATCCCCCCAGGGCTCATGCTGCAGATTTATCTTTGCCTAAGGCAGAGCAGTTCAGCTGAAAGGATGTACTCGAGGAGCCAAATGAAATAAATCACCAGATATTGGCTTTGGCTTTACAGACATGGCCAGGGCTGGGTACAAGTGTGCCTGTCTAAAAAGGTCAGTGGTGCAAATGCTGTGGCCAGGGTGGTTAACATGTTTCAGACGTCCACATACATGGTCCTCCTGCAACTTTGAAAAGCAAAGGATCAAAAGGCCAAGGTTGTATCTCAGTTTACTAGAGCCACATGAAATGTTTGTGTGTGTGTGTGTGAGAGAGAGAGAGAGAGAGAGAGAAAGGATGAGTGGGCATGTTAAGTGCCTGCGATGTAATCCCAGTGGCGTGGGTGAAGACTACAGGTTTGAGACAGGAATTACAGTGTATTTTTATTCAGAAACTGCAGCCAAGCTATATCACCATTCACTTACTGACATTACAATAAAAAGGCACCAAAATAAATGACAAACTAAACAAGCTGTAATGTCATGAAACCCTCCTCACAAACACTATAAGGCAAAATGGGTAAAGTTTCAGTTTGAAGGAAGAAATCACAAATCCACAGTAAAGCCGGATCAAGTGGTTTCGCCTGAATTCTTTCTCAAATGTGTTTTATTCTCAGAGGGTCAAACTTTCTTCTTTCAAAAGTTCTGGAATTAGACGGTTTAACTCATCCTCCAGGCCAAATTATCAATTCTTACAGTTGACCAGTAGTGGCCAAAGGCTAACAGACAGCACCTTTTTATACTGAGACAAGTGCTGTGAAAAAAAGACCAGAATAAAAAAAATGTGTATGAATTGGTTGGCATATGTAGTAGAAATGCTGTGATTGGGCAAAAATGAAAAAGGATGTCTTCTTAATCTTCTTTTAGTCCTCCCTTCATGATCTGTTCTGGTAAAAAAATAGGATTTTTATGTAAACCACATAACATATGACAAAAATATTTTGATGCTTGCATGAATCCACTTACACAAACTTCAAGGAGCGGCAGATACAATAACCCAAGGTGGCAGGGGAGGGGAGAGGACAGGAGTGGATGAAAGCAGTGCAAGAGGTGAAAAAGGCAAACATCAGGAAAAGAAGATAACCTAGGACCTTAAAACTATCTCTTTTGCATCTCAATCACGCTGCTACATGAACATCAAAGCACAGCTCTTGATGGACAACGAGGACGAAACGAGAGACAGAGGGAGATCTCTGCAGTAATGATGAGGGTGGAAAGAAGGAAGATAATTGCAGATGCATCTTTTTTTAAAGATCAAGAGAGAAGGATACGAGTAACATTCTGATTCCTTCACCAGACCCATGTAAATATGAATGATGATGCTATGGAGCTGTTTGAGAACAGGTACATCCAAAAATATTTTTGATTTATTGCATGTTCTGTTTAGGAAGTGTATTCAGTAGTAAATATTTAAATGGAATGCATCTTGCACTGATACACATGTTCCAAATATACTCAGTGGTGCTCAGTAGTGTTTCAGCTCCTTTTTTGTGCTTTATAATTTGAAAAGTCAAAAATTTATGCAGTCACACATATGCACACCTTGTCCTCACGCTGTTGTAACACAACATCAGCTTTACGCTTGTGGGCAGCGCTACAGAATTCATTAAGTTTAGTGCCTTGCTCTTAGACATCTCAGTGGTAGTCGATCAGTTAATGGAGTGTGTTCTCTTGCCTCTCCAGCCATGAGTTTCTAAGCCAGACTGTGGCTCTCACCAGTGACCACAAGCTTATTATCATCACCTCTTGGCTACCACTGCCTCATTATATCTGTTAGAGAATGAAAATCCCCACTGAAACCAACAGACCTCTCCTTAGGGAGCTTTTTCATCTAAGCTCATCTTAAGTTAAATATCAATGACTGCATGTTGGAATGCATAGAGAGAGATGAAAATCCACTTACACCAGTAATAACAGCATTAAATTAGTGATGGTATGAGAGAGATGTCATTTCAGCCCACCTTTCTTCACTCAGCTGTCCTTGTGTGACCCATCATGCCTTTAATAGTAAAACCAGCCTCATCATTCTTTTTTTTTTGAAAGAAAAGGATGAATAAAAACGAGAGCAGAGGGCCAGTAAATATTCTCATAAATGAGATTTGATTTTGCTCTCCCCTCCTTCATTCTTCCCTGTTAATTAACATTAACTTCTTCTCTCTTTTCTTCCTATTCCTATCTCATAGTCTCAGCTCCGTCTGGCCCGTGTGACACAAAAGGACACCATAAAAAGTCTTGAGTGTTCGCACCAGTGCGCACGAAGATCATATCAGGCCGCACCATAAAGAAAGGCACCAGCACCAGGCTGTCGCTCTCGTAGCACCACAGCCCAATGCAATTATCAGTCAGCGGTGATAATAGAACTCATAGGGAGGTGTAATGGCTTTTAGATTTGCACCTCATCATCATCATCCCAGCCAGGGCTACAGGCAAGCCAAGTGCATTACCATTCACCACTATATCTTTATAGCGTATACATATACCCTACTGTGAGAACATTGTTCCTTTTTCTTTGCCATTTCCCATCTCATCTTAACATGCTTTTTTGACACCCATTTGAATTGCCATACATATGGAACACTTACTGTGCTACACACAGCACACACACAAATGATGTCTCTTCCCCTTTCTAATTTATACACAGTAACTATACTGATATAATCTTCCAGATTGGATGCACAGTCTTAAGTGTGGTTTGTAGATAAATGCTGAAAATATGGAAAATAAATTGTACACAAAATACTGTGGCACACAAAGCTGACCTTGGAGCAGAGTAGAGAATTAAAACATTCCTACAATAGGCTTATTGTTTGCTCTGTGTTCATTATTTGTTCATTTGCAACATAGCGTATTAGCCGTAATGTGGCAAACAGAAGAAAAGCCATTTGCCCAAGCAAAAATCATAATCCCTCCTTTCTTTGGAGGGATTATGATCTATGTTGGTGCTGTCATTACTTTCAGTTTTACCATTTAATGGAAATTATATAGACAAATTGCATGTGTACCACAACACTGCTTTAGTATTCAGTACAAACATTAGACTTGTTATATGACAGATGTCTCTCTCACAATAGATAGATAGATAGAGAGATAGATAGGAAGAAAGAACTAAGAAAACAGTACAAATTATACATACAAGCCCCATTTCTAGTAAATTTAGGATATTTTCCAAAATTCAATTAAAAAAATCTGTGCTATGTTAATTCATGTGAACCTTACTTTAACTGTGAAAACTACAAAAAAATCTTTGCTTTGTTAGTTTTACTGACCAACATATTTTTAATTTTTAAATTTACCCAAATTTAGAATTTGATGGCTGCAACACACTCAGCCTCTTATTTTAATAACACTTTCTAATCGTTCTGGATCTCAGGATACTAATTGTTGCAGTTTATACATGTATATACATACATATATGTATATAGCACTTCACCTGCTCAACAGCTTCTGGTCCACTGTCTGATTCTTGCCTTTATGATGTGCCATACAGTTTTAATAGAAGACAGATCTAAACTGTCAGCAAGCCAGTCAAGCACATGCACTGTTTGTTTACAAAGCCACGCTGTTGTAGCCATCCAGAATGTGGCATGGCATTGTCTTGATGAATTAAGCATGGCTGTCTTGGGAAGAGATGTTGCTTTGATGACAACATACATCTCTCTAAAAGCCTAATATACACCTCAGAGTCAATGATACGTTCACATGCATGCAACTCACCCATGCTGTGGGCACCGATGTACCCCCATACCATCACAGATGTTGGCCTTTGCACCTTTTGCTGATAATAATCTGGATGGTAATTTTCATTCTTTTGCAAAGAGAACTCAAAGTCCATTTTTTCCCAAACAAGCTGAAATGTGGACCCATCTGACCACAGCACATGGTTCCACAGTCTTGCAGTCTATCTGAGATGGTAACTGTATGAGACATGATGTATGGCTTCCTCCTTGCATCATACACTTTAAAGATACATTTCTGGATGCAGTGATGGACTGTGTTAAGTGACAATGGTGTTTCACATTTCTCCTTAGCCCAGGCGGTTATATTTAGAACAGTGGTGTGATGGTTTCTTAGGCAGTGTCACCCAAGAGTTCAAAGATCACGTACATTCATCTGTGGGTACAGCCTTTGCTCCTTAAACATGAGGATGATTCTCTGAATCTTTTAACAATATTGTGCACTGTAGATGCTGAAAGACCTAAACTCTCCGCAGTCTTACATTGAGAAATGTTCCTTTTGACACAACAATTTTCTCACAAAAAAAGGGCGAGCAATACTTGCTTACGAAGATTGAGCTTTTGATGCATGCTACTTTTACACCCAGTCATGATAGCTGACCTGCTCCCAATCATTCTGCTTAATGTGGTGTCCTCCAAACCAGTGTCACTTAAATGTTCTGTGCACTTTTCAATCTTATTTTAACTTTGTCCCAACTTTTTAGAGCATGTAAATGTAAAATCAGCACAATCTAATTCAAGATGATCATCTACTTTGAGAATATATGGTATTCCTGCAAATAGCGCAAATAAAGAAAAAAGAAAGAGAAACTGAAGGGAAAATCCTTAAAAAAGAAGGTATGAAAATACAGTAGAAAGTGAATTTTCTGGAGAAACTCGAGACAAACTGTCATGAGGTGTTAAGAGGAGTTGTTGCCTGACAAGCTCTAAGTGCCCTGAGCTTCTAAATTGCATTCTCAGTTACGTTGAGAGAAAAACCTATTTTCTTCCAGATTACATATATTTGTGATGTTCCACAACATTCCTTCACCATCCCTGCACTTTGTTTCCTACTGTCATCTTTTCAGGCAACCAATTATATATATTTGCTAGAGAAACTAACAAAGAACAAACTAGGGAGAGGCTTTTAACCTCTGGAGACCAGGCATCCTTAAATGGGGACATTACATTTGGCTTTTCTACACATTATATTTCATTCTGTTGTACACAGACCTGCCATGCATCTCAGACAAGAGCTTGAGCCCCTGGAGGTTAATATGGGTAAGTTTGAGAACATTTATACTGTAACCTAAACCATTATCTATCCTTGAACCTAACAAAGTAGTTTTTTGTGCCTAGTAGTGAATGGGTGGTAGTGACAAGTTACCAGATGACTGGGAAAGTACAGCTGAGGTGGTGAGGGAAACAGCAAAGAAAGTATTTGGGGTGTCCTCTGGACAGAGGAAAGAAGACAAGGAGACTTGGTGGTGGAATGAGGAAGTGCAGGAAAGTATTCAAAGGGCAGGTGAAAAAA
>VUQH01043457.1:15188-25814 GCA_015106775.1 Etroplus canarensis | reverse complement strand
CACCCTCCTACCTTTCCTTCTCTCTCTCTCTGCCTCCTAACACGCTTTCCCCCTCTCCCCCTCCTTGGTCTTCGGCCAACAGTAGCATAGTTTCCACTGGCACCCTGTTGGCTAACAGCACTGGAGGTGGTCGTTGTTAACCCGGGCCGCGACCGATCCGGTATGGAAGTTGTGTTATGATACCACATATTTGATTTGGCAAAGTTTTTATGCCGGATACCCTTCCTGACGCAACCGTCCCCATTTACCCAGCCTTGGGATTGGCACTAGGAGTACACTGGCTTGTGGGCCCCTGTGGCTGGGGGGTTTTTAAAAAAGATCTCGTGGTAAAATCATAATGCCTAAGAGCAAGTCACCGGAATAAAAGCTAAGTAACAGCATGTGTCTGGCCATCTTCTTCCAGCAGTTATGGGGAACTGAAGACTTGTGGATTTGATTACACAGACAGTGGAAAATGTCAGCATGAAAGGAAGAGAAAGTTTGTGTTAGTCTTATGAAAACATGATATCTAAGGCACATGACACACAAAGACAAGGATTCTTTTCTAGTCAGGAAAGAATGTTCTCTAATTGTTAGGCATTAATGTGGAGTTGGCTACCCTTGCAGTTATAAGAGCTTCCACTCTTCTCTGAAGGTTTTCTACAAGCCTTTTGAGTTTGCCTGTGGGAATTTTTGCCCATTCATCCAAATTAGCTCTCAATCTCTATTCTAGTTCATGCTGAAGGTGGTGGATGGTGTTGAGGTCAGGGCCGTTTGGGGTCAGTCAAGATCTTCCGCACCAAACTCATCCTACTATCCCTTTATGGAGTTTGATTTATGCACTGGGGCACAGTCATGCTGGCACAGAAAAGGGTATTCCCCAATCTCTTCCCATAAAGTTGGAAGCATAGACTTGTGTGCAGTTCTTGGTAAGCTGAAGCATTTGATTTTTTTTAGCACAATTTTTAATCTAACCCTTAAAGGACTGATGATTTTGGTTTGTACTAAGTATGTTTACATATACTCATTCATCAAGATCTGATTTGCTATTTGTGTTCTCTTAATTTTTTTCACCAGTGGATATACACTGCTCAAAAAATAAAGGAAAACTCTGAAAACACATCAGATCTCAATGGGGAAAAAATTATGCTGGCTATCTATATTGATGTGGATAGGTAATGTGTTTGGAATGAAAAGATGCAACATTGTTTGACGGAAATTAAATTTATCAAATTACAAGGGGCTTAATTCAAAGACAGCCTGAAAATCAGTGTAACAAAATAATCCTGTGAGCTAGTCTATTTCATTGTGGCAACTCAAAATGGTACTCAGTAGTTTTTTTTATTGGCTTGCTTGTATGCATGCCTGACAACATCAGGGCATGTTCCTAAGAAGATGACAGTTGGTGTCCTGGGGGATCTCGTCCCAGATCTGAACCAGGGCATCAACCGAAATATACTATCCCAGAGGTGTTCTATTGGATTTAGGTCAGGCGAGCGTGGGGACCAGTCAGTGGTATCAATTCTTTCATCCTCCAGGAACTGCCTGCATGCTCTTGCCCCATGAGGCTGGGCATTGTCTTGCACCAGGAGGAATCCAGAACCCACTGCACCAGTAGGGTCAGATAATGGGTCCAAGGATTCCATCCCAATATCTAATGGCAATCAGGGTGCTGTTGACTAGCCTGTAATGGTCTGTGCCTTGTTCCATTGGCATGCCTCTCCAAACCATCATTGACCCACCAGTGAAGATGTTGCAGGCAGCATAATGTTCTCCACAGCTTCTCCAGACCCTTTTGTCTGTCACATGTGCTCAGGGTGAACCTGCTCTCATCTGTAAAAAGCACAGGGCACCAGTGGTGGATCTGCTAATTCTGGTGTTCTATGGCAAATGCTAATCAAGTTCTACAGTACTGGGCAGTGAGCACAGGGTCTGCTATAGGGCATTGGGCCATCAGGCCACCCTTGTGAAGTCTGGTTCTGATTGTTTCATCAGAGACATTCCCACCAGTGGCCTACTGGAGGTCATTTTGTAGGGCTCTGGCAGTACTCATCCTGTTTCTCCTTGCAAAAAAGGAGCAGATACTGGTCCTGCTGATGGGTTAAGGACCTTCTACGGCCCTGTCCAGCTCTCCTAGACTAACTGCCTCTCTCCTGGAATCTCTTCCATGCTGTTGAGCCTGTGCTGGGAGACACAGCAAACCCTCTGGCAAAGACATGTATTGATGTGCCATCCTGGAGGAGCTGGACTGCCTGTGCAACCTCTGTAGGGTCCAGGTATGGCCTCATGCCACCAGTAAAGACACTGACCCTATCCAAATGCAAAACTAGTGAAAGAAACAGTCAGAAAAGATAAGGAGAGAAAAATGTCAGTGGCCTCCACCTGTAAAAGCATTCCTGTTTTGAGGGTCTTCTCATTGTTGCCCCTCTAGTGCATCTGTTGGTCTGCTGAAACTGATTAACAACCCCCTCTGCTACTTAACTGACCACACCAAAATCTGAGAAGTTTAATTGACTTGATGCTATACCATTAATTTTTTAAATAGTGTGCATATAGTCATGTCATGAAAAAAGTTTCATGTGAAAAACAAAGTACGATGATTACTCCATAGCTTGCAGAACCACCTTTAGCATCATTGTCCTGCTGCGTGGCCCAATTTTGGCTAAGCTTTAGCTGTTGGAGAGATTACTTCCCATTTGACTCTGCTGAGATAACTGTGGTTCAGGCGGCAGAGCAGGTCATCTCCTAATCTAAAATTTGGCATTTTATACCAGAGGACCTCCATTCCACTTGCCAAAACATACTTGGGCAAGACACTGAACCCAAAATTGCTTCCATTGCACCCACTAGAGCGTGAATGTGTGCGTGCTAGTTAAATGTGTTTGGAGGCAAACAATAAAGCTTTGCATTGCATCAAAGCTCCCTGTAATGCGTTGCATATTTTTAATCATGATAACAGTGCTCAGAGGAACTGGAGGAGTCTTGTTAATTTTAAAGCAACTTAATAACAATATGCTTGATGATTGTTATGGATTTCTTTTGTTCAATTACATCAGAAGACACAATTTCTGCTCAAACTTTACGCTGCTTCTAAGTAATGCTCATTTCACTAACCAAAAGTGAAAAATAAGACTCAGTTGTTTACAATGTTTGAAACAAAGAACTGGTTAAATGTTTTATGCTGTTAAATGTGGAATTATGTACAAAAATAATGTTATTTAGTAAAAGGAAACCTCCTCAAACTGAACTCATTTAATGACTAAATTCTCTTGCATTCCTACTTATTTTTGAGTGTCTCTGCATGTTCTTGTGCCATTTGTAATCTAACCTCTCTTGCATCCTATTTTTGATACTCCGTACCTTGTCAGTACATAAAGGACTTTTACAACAAGACAGCGCTCAGTCGCAATGGAACAGGACTGAGTGAGGAGACCCTGACCCTCATGTATTCTCTCACGGTGTCTGTCTTCGCTATTGGAGGACTGGTTGGTTCCCTCATTGTGGGCGTGCTGGTGTCTCGCTTCGGCAGGTAAAACACTTGTTTTCACAGGTTGTCTAGAACTCTTAATTACTGACAACTTCTAGAAAAGCCAATACTGGTTTCTTTTAAAAAAAAATAAATGCTTTGTTGGACATTTGACATTTCCAACCTTTCAGGCTGCAGAGGTATGCGTGGACTTCTGTTATTTAAAGTCAAATCATTATGCTTTAAAATCATTTAAAGCCTGTTTACTTCAGAAGAGTACAAACTAAAGCATTTGGTTTTTGAAGAAACTCATTTTGTATTTAATGGTAACAAATGTAAATAAATGTTTATCAGTGTATTGCATAATCTTTTCTTTTTAAAACACTGTAAGTGAAGAGACCCATAGTACTGAAATTTAACTGTTAATTCTTTCCATTCCTTTCTTTACTGACATAGGATTTTAGCTTGTCAACAGATTAGAATGGGTGACAGGTCTGGACTAGATGTAGGCTAGTTTAGCACCTAGACTGGACTGTTGAAATCATGGAGAATATGATTTAGCATTGTTATGAGGATGCAACATTTTGAAAAACCATTATGTGTGTATATAACTATATATGAGCTATTTAATATTAGTATTGCAAAAGTGCTACCCAAGGGGTTTAACAAAAGCCCAGTCATTTATATATAAAACCTATGTATGTTTAACATTAATGGTGCCTTTGCTGATGTCCAAGTTAGTCACATGTATCCTGTGCATACTGATGCACCCCATACCATTACATGTGCTGGCTTTTGAACTTTAAGATTTCTCTGAATTATATTTTAATGATACTATGTACCACACAGATCCCCAGTTTCTTATAATTTTACATTACTTGACATTATTCTTAAATTGTTGATATTTTTACCCACACAGTTTTTCTGTTTCCCCTTAAGATTAGAAGCCTTATTTGTCACATAAATAAAAAACACAGTACACCGTAGAGTGAAATGTGTTTTTGTACCTGCATCCAGTTATAAAGTGACTCAATAATAAATTGACAAGCATAGAAGATAGTAGAATAAATAAAATTCTGTTCTAGAAAATGTACAAGAGAAATATAAAGAATGTAAAAAAGTGTACAGTATGTTCTTTTTATTAAAAATTAAATTTAAAGTATGTGCAGAGTCCAGAAGAAAAATGTACAGTATGTACGAGAATGTACTGGTATTGTACTTGGCGTTATGGCATCAGTGCAAAAACTAATACTGTCCGTCAGAGCCTTCTCTGACCATCTCCTCACTGTCCTCATGGTCACAGACTGCCTCTTATAAGAGGGATATAACAGGGAGTGAGGTGGATCAGATTGTGATTTGACCCACCAAGCAGAGGGAGGGCAGAGGAGCTGTACACATGCTTAATGTTTGGTAATGGTAATATGAGCAGAGTTACACCAGTGGTTGTTAAAAGCTCAACACCTTTTTTCATACTGCTCGTGGCACAGTTCCTGTCAGCTCAAACAATAGATAAAACATTGGTGGTCATGTTCTCGTCGGGGATGATTTGGTGCAGCCATGTCTCCATGAAACACATTAAACTGAACTCCTGATACTCCCTCCAACTTAGGGCCATCACTGTGTGCTCCTCCATCTTATTCCCCAGTGACCGTACATTCCCCATGATGAGAGACAAGAGACATGGTTTAAAACTCTTTTTCTGCAAAGCCCTCCTCTGTCTCACCTTGTCTGTCTTCAGCTGCTTTTTCATTCCACCTTTGCGTCCATGATCTATTTTTTTTTTCCAGATATTAGCTGGAATGTCTGTTGGTCTGGCCGACATGCCAGCCACCTTCAGGGACATCACAGAGGTGATCCAATGTGGTTCACTGTCCTGAAGAAAAAAATAGTAACCCAAGAGGGACAAAGAAAGCAAAAACTTTCTCTACCAGCAATGTTGAGAGGACAGTGTAAACAGTTAAAAAAAGACTGACTCAGGAAATTTAAAGTGCAGGAAACACTTAAAAAGTTAGAGAAAGAAATGGAGCGTCTGCAACAGGCTGCACAGAGGTTGGCATGTTGCGCTCTAAAAAATAATAGCATTTACCTGATGGCAGCAATGAAAAAAGAGAGTTTGCTGGATGGGTGGACTGCTTGAGGGTTTTCACAGCCCTTGGCCTGCAGTGTGTTATCCTCCAGGTTAGGGAGGGTGGCTCTGATGATCTGTTCAGCTGAACAGACCTCCCTTCTAATGGCCGAGAAGTTCTGCTTAGTGCAGCTTTCCATCCATGTGGTAATGTTTCCGCACACAATGCTCTCGATGATGCAGCTGTAAAAGATTCCTGAACACTGTAGATGTACCTTTACTTCTAAAGGTAAAGATGGGAGACACAGTCTTTCTGGATTGGTATTTCTACTCATAGTCATGTCAGAAATTAAAGACTTTACTTTTTTTGGAAACTGGATTGCACTGTTGGGCTTTTATGACTGCTCAACATCCCACACGCAGAGTTTGAACAAGTTAAAAAAGTCTGAATAAGTCATCTATAGCTATTTACTATCAGAACTGTGAAGGGTGAAGACACCAAATGGAGTCCACCTATCTTCCCAGTCAATGTCACACTTACTGAGGTCTCAAAATACACCCTCCAAGATTGAAGAAGACTGCAAGTCATCAACACCTTTACCTCTTAAGGCTGACTTTCTTGCTTTTTCTACAAAATACAAAAGCAAAAATAAAAAGATTGGCAGTCACATGTAGTTGACTCCAGACAACGTCAAAAAGGCTGTTGCAGTTTGAGAGCCTTATATTTAAAAGTAATAGCTTTTGTGCTACATAGCTATGACATATTTTGCAGTGACACTGACAAAGGGTGCTCACAGCAAGTATTGATTTGACTGAGCATTTTCTTATTTCCTGCACTTATAAAGAATAAACTAAAATAAATACTATACAGGAAATTATTGATGAGGACTTCATCAATTCACTGCTATTGTGGAATAAACAGTCACATTAAAGAACTATTTGTCTTGAACAGCCCTCAGAACTTTATTTTGCACTTCTCTGTCCTGATACTGGTCCCCCCTCGACCGCCCCGACCATGAGGGTGGATAGTGGCCAGTTGGCAGTGACAACCTGAGAGGGATTCAGCATCTGGTGGTGCCACCATTGTTAACAGCCCAACACACACACACACACACACATTATACAATTCAATAAATTTCAGAATGAAAATATGGTAAAAGAATATTTTGTATTTGCAAAACAAACTGAAGCCCTTGCAGACATACAATCTGGCCTAATATCTGTGTTTTCAGAACTACTGATACACTTCCTGTCCCTCGCCGCCCTTTTGTCCTTCAGAGTGAAGTCCTGTCTAGTCCCCTCTGCCCTTGATAAGTGAAAGTTTCATTCATCTCCACTGTTTCGCAGAACTTCAGTAGACATTTAAATGCAAATGAAAAGCAAATAATTTATAACCCTATTTACAGGCTGATCATTTTCTTCACACAGCAGTGTTTTATGGTTAATCACAGCTCATGAGCACGCTGTGTTAGCATTTTATGGCTAATCAGGATTTACACAGGCATGCGTTTCTATGTCTGTGACTGTGTATGTCAACGTTTCCTGCTGCAATATACTGCTGCCGTTTTATCAACCTCTGGGTCATATGTTTTTATGTACATCCAGGCTCTGTGTGTGTGTGTGTGTTTTCAGGAAGGGCACAGTAGTAAACACAACAGTGCTGGTGTTTATTGCTGGTTTACTCATGGGCTTCAGCAGGATTTGTGGCTCACCTGAGATGATCATTATCGGCCGCTTCATCACAGGAATTCACTCAGGTACACACATAGTTTTACACACTTTTACCCTTTTACATGGTGGGGAATGTGCACTACTACTCCAAATGTATGCTGACACCCCTGCCCCAGTTTGGGGAAGGCCACCTCTTGTTTCTTGTGTGCTGAGCCAGATAAAGAAATGCACAGCACCCTGGCTACGACCCCATTCAACACCACCGAGAAAACGTGCTCAATGTGAGCCAGACCTCACACCCCAATGTCGACCTTGCTTAATGCTCTGGTGTCTAGAAGGGAAATGAATCCCTGCAGCTGGTTAAAGCATCTGCTGGAGAGACTGGAACCTTATTCAAACAGATAGAATGTGAGTAAATTCTCCAAATAGTAGGAATTTGATGATTTAGCAAATTCAGTTCTGGGGTGGGGTGGGGGCACAAGCCAGTGTACTACTCCTATTGCTGGTCCCAAGCCTGGGTAATTGGGGAGGGTCAGGAAGGGCATCTGGCATAAAATCTTTGATAAATCAAATATCACATTCATAATAGGTCGCGGCACAGGTTAACAACGGCCACCTCTGGTGCTGTTAGCCAACAGGGTGCCAGTGGAAACTATTCTAGTGTTGGCCAAAGACAAAGGAGAAGGAGAGGGGGAAGGAAAGGTAGGAGGGTGGAGATGAGAGTAGGGACTTTAAATGTAGGGACTATGACTGGTAAAGGGAGAGAGCTGACTGATATGATAGAAAGAAGAAAGGTAGAAAATGTGGAAAAGTTGTGCATGAATGCTTTCACGAGGCATTGTGCCTAGGGTCAACCATCCAAAGCAATGGACATTGCACAAGAGAAGTGAAGGAGAGAGTGCAGGCAGGGTGGAGTGGGTGGAGATGAGTGTCAGGGGTGCTTTGCGACAGAAGGATAGCAGCAAGAGGGAAAGGGAATTTGTGCGTTACAGTAGTGAGGCCTACTATGATGTATAGTCTGGAGATGGTGGCACTGATGAAAAGACAGGAGATGGAGCTGGAGGTGGCAGAGTTGAAGAAGCTGAGATTTTCCACGCGAGCGAAAGCTATGGTGACCTCTAACAGGAGCAGCTGAAATAGGAAGAAGCAGACTTTGGCTACTCTAGGAATTTTGGTATAATATACAAACTTCCCCCACATGCTGCATCTGTTTTCATTTTTTTAAAATTTGTTTTCCAATGTTACATATTCTATACTGTTGTATAGTTCAATACTCACATTTTAAAGTGAGTCAGAGCATTATTACAGAGATCTTTGCTTTGTTCCTCCAGGCATTTCTCTAAGTGTGGTACCAATGTACCTTGGTGAGATAGCGCCGAAAAACTTGAGGGGATTCCTTGGTCTTGTGCCGAGTATATTCATTGGCACTGGAGTTTTTGTTGCCCAAGTCCTTGGCCTACATGAGCTTCTAGGAAAGGTAATTAACCCATAACCAGTGTGTGGAGTGGATTGTGAAACACAGTTGAATTGTAAGGGTCTAACAACAGCATTATGTGAACTGTTAAGGAATTACAGCCATTCATATACATAGTTCCCCATTTCTAGAGGCCTGTGACTGATCATGAATTCAATTAGCAGTATTGCATTTAATTCATTGTTGCTTCCCCTGACAGTGCTATTCTCAGCATATTTATTACTGTTTGTCGTGGCTACAGGAGGAGCACTGGCCCCTCTTTCTTTCAGTGATTGTGGTACCCACTTTCATCCAGCTGATGCTATTGCCATGGTTCCCAGAGAGTCCCAGGTACCTCCTGATTGAGAAGCACAACATCCATGCCACCATCACAGGTCAGTTTTGTGGCACTGCTGCTTAAGCTTTAAAGGATGAGAGAAAAAAAAACATACTAGCTGTACTTTTTCTTCAAAAAGATCAACTGACACTATAAAATTAAACTTGGTTTCATCAAGCTTATATCCTGTTGTGGTGGTAGCACTTCCTGTTGTGTTCTGTAAAGTACTGTGGTGTTCTGCTAGCTGTACTATTTAGTATGATTACTTGCATAGTGCTCTAATTTGGTATTATAATCTATGCTTGCTTTGTTAGTGCACATGTTCTGCTCATATAATACCAAATTAGAGTACTATGCAATTAGTCACCCTAAACAGTACAGCTAGCAGAAAACAACTGTTTCACAACAGGAAATGCTACCATCACAACAGGAAGTGACACCATAAAGCCCACAGTGAAAGTCCACAGGCCTTGGGTGGTCGGCCCCAGGGTGGGTACCAAGGGAAGGTGAGGAGCTGAGCACAGTGTCTCTCTGCAGGTCAAGCAAGTGGAAGGGAATCCCTTTGAAAGCCAAGCAGGAAGCTTAGGCAGCCGACAAAGAAGCCAGCAACAGAAGCATGGCCCTTCTGGGGCCGAGCAGGTAGCCAGTGACAACCAGGCAAGGCAGGTGGCCAGCAGCAGAGGTGGGGTCCCCCCAAGAGGTCGAGCAGGATCCTGGCTGATGAACTTGGGGAATAGAGACAGACACAGAAACTGCCAGCTGCAACAAAAAGCCTTTGAGGAAGTTGACAGAGGCATGGGAAACACAGTTTCACAGGGTACCTGCAGTAAGGAAACAGGTTCAGAGTTTAATCGGGCGAGAGGGAGTCACTAAAAGCCCATTTGGTTGGATCACTCTGTCACGTTCAGTTCGAAAGTGGACCTAAAATGCAGACCAGAACTTAGAGTGAAGAACAGAAAGCAAGCTTTATTTTAAGATGATAACCAAAGTCCAGAAAGGCAACAAAAGGTGAAAACTTCCAAAGTTCTAAAATTACAAACAGAACACAGAAAATAAGAATACTATACAGTAAGTTACCCAAGGGTAATAAACAAAGGTGAAGTGGAGACAAGTGGCAAATGAGGCACAGGTGAACATAATCAAGGCAATCAGAGGGGAGAAAGTATAACTCGGAGCAAGACACAAGAGATAGCCAACAGTCAAACTAAAACAGGAAAATAGCAAAATAACTCAACTAAATACAGAGAGAAGAACACTCACACTGACAATGATACAAGGGAAACAACAGGTGGCTTAATAAACTCAAGACAGAAACCAAAACACAAAAACTAAAACTCTTCACTAAACCAAGAATAAATACAAAAACCAAAGACTCATTTATATTACAAAGGATCAAATACCCAACAGAATAATAAGGAAATCAAAACAGGAATCCAAAACTCAAATTATTATACTTGCATATTATAATGTCTTCAATAATCAGCAACATCAAGCAAGCAAATGAAATTGCAGTGAAGCAGTGTCAACACAGAACCAAATATTAAGATAACACTTATGACACTATAGATATTTAATATGGTGGACCTGTTTCCCTAACAGGTATTGTAACCATGCTGCTCTTTCCCCCCCCCCCCCCCCCTTCCCCCCCGAAGGGG
>VUQH01043457.1:2261-15168 GCA_015106775.1 Etroplus canarensis | reverse complement strand
CCCCCCCCCCCCCGTCTCTCAGCTCTGAAGTGGTACAGAGCGAAATGTAACATCCAGGCTGAGATTGAAGAGATGCAGGAGGAGCAGCGCTCCCTGTCGTCAGTGGAAACACTGTCAGTATGGAAACTGCTTCTGGATGACACAGTCCGGTGGCAGGTGCTGAGCGTGGTGGTCATCAACATCGGCATGCAGCTGTCCGGCATTGATGCTGTAAGAACACTGAGTAATGTAAAACAGTCATGTAAAATTCAGTGCGCTTTAATGCTACAGTGAATGGTCGGTCTTTTGAGGGTCCCGTTTGTGGAGTACGTTCCAAAGTGACTGATCGTTCTAGTGTGGGTATATCTGAGTTTCTCAGTGTCACAAGTGCATTTCCACAGCAGACAGTGAGAGTGGCTCAGGCAGCAGGTCCAGGGAGGTCCAAGCAGGCTTCCAGGTAAGCGAGCTAGAGAGAGCAGCAGAGAATCTGGGTAAGTACATGGCAAACAGAGACAAGACTAAACAGCAGAGCAGAGTTCGCGCATAATCACCCACACCTGCCAAAGCCACCCAAACAGGAGAGAAAGGTAGAAGTAGGTCAGCACCTGGAGGACAGGGGACCATGCCACTTTCACCCTGCTGACATAATTTCATCCATAGAAAACATTTCACAAAACAATCCCAGCTCAGTCTTCTTTTTGTATTTTTAACTCACAATTGTGTTGCAGCAAGCCAAACAGATTCCAGAAAAGTGACATGTTTTGATAACTCTTGTTAACAACATGACTGGATTTCGTTTTAAGAATAAACCTACCGTCCTCCCAAACTGCTGACTCTGCTCTACTGCTCAAGCCTCAGAGGCTGAGCAAAGTCAGAACGCTAAAAAGTTGACTGTAACGTCAACAAGCTCACAGGGGATTAATCACCTTGTCTGTGGCAGTGCTAGGTTGCCAGTGATTTTAAAATATATTTTTTAATCACAGTGAGGGGGTTCTATCAGTAAGGGAGTTATTGATTTCTGCAAAGTCCAAGGTGCAATAAGTGAATTAGTGGATAATGCACCAGCATGTCAGACCAAAACAAATGGGTGTGTCAGCCACACCTATTCTCTTCTTTTGAATTTATCTACCAGCAGGAAGGCTCGCAGTTCGATCCCTGACTTCTCCAGTCTACATGCCGAAGTGTCCCTGGGCAAAACGCTGAATCCCAAATTGCTTCCGATGCATCCATAGGAGTGTGAATGTGTGCGTGATAGTTAAAAGCATAGTATAAATTGCAGTACGAATGGGTGAATGAAGCTTGTATTTTAACAAGGCTCTTTGAGTGCTCAATCAGAGTAGAAAAGTGCCGTATAAATACCAGTCTATTTACCAATTACCATTCCAATCAAGAGCCTTAAGTCTTTGTTTTTAATTTTCTCACTAAAGTCTAGTTAACACAACTACTAGTTTTAAATATTGTGATATTCCCAACAAGCAGCCTCAAAATACTCAGTTGTGAATTATTTTCCTGATGACGTTCTAATCTTTGGCAGCTGTTTAGTTTAAAATGGTATCAGCGAAGAGTCACCGTCTGCACGGCTCCTGTCTGTGCTTCCTCACCATCAGCTGTTGGCTGCCAAGTTGTTCTGGTAAATAGAGTCTTAAGGCTACAGCGAAGCATAAAGTGGCAGAAACTTGATGACAACATCTGACGATTTCAGTCAGTACTGGCTCTTCCCACATCCGCTTTATCTTCCTACAAACTGTTTATTTCCTGCTGTTCTCATTTGGCTTTTTCACCCCTTTGTCCACATTATGCGCTCTCTTTTTTCTGCAGCTCCCTCATCTGATTGATCTGGCTTATTAGACAAAGACAGTGAGATGAAAATTGGCCTAAATGATCCCTCGTTGTTTTATAAGCCTCGTGTGGTCTTGTGAATAAAGCCAAAAGCTGGTGTCATCATTTTTCTGCCCATGTGATTAGCCATATTTGCTCTCTGAATTATGCCCCAGAGATTCATTAATTATTCAAATGATTACCGACGTGCCCGGGCCAGCAAATGCACACCGTAAGCACTGAAGCTGAACTCATTAGCACGTCTTTCTCCAGGCTGTATTTTTAGCTGCTAATTAGCTCGGCTTAAACAAAGTGGAACAATGCTGAAACATGCACACACTGCACTGATTATTACACTGGCTCATTCTGACACTGTGGCTAGGACTACAGTACAAGAATGAGGACGATAAGATATGACTTAATGTCATTTGAAATTAATCAGATGAAGATGGAGGTAATTTGGTAACACTGATGAGGATGAAGATGGCTTTTAATAACGATGATTGTTGTGCTTGGCGGCGGTGTCGATGATACCTGAAACGGTGATGGAGGTGATGGTGATGATACATGTGTTATAAGGGTGATGATAATGACAGGGTTAATGATGGCGGTCAGGGTAATGCTGATGGCGATTTTGATGATGATGATGCTGACGCTGGTCATGTTGATGGTTAATGGTTACAGTATGTTGATAAAAGTTGCAGTTCTTAAGGTGTTGCTGCTTATATTTGGTCACATTGCAAAACTATTCGTCATGTGTATGTACAGACAGTGGTCAGCAGGCACGCAGAGAATCTTCGCCCTGCAGGTTTTGAAGAAGCTTGGCAGATGTTTGACATTTCCTGTTCTCTGTCACTGATGACTTTGATCAGTGTGAAAAGGCTGTTCTGAAAACATGTCCTGAAATCTTCATCACGAAATGAAAAAAGCTCAATTTAAAGTTTGAGTAAATAGACATGTATTCCAGCCTGCTGTAATGTTGAGAAACTTTACAGTGATTCATTGTTTTTATTTAATCAACATATTTAGTGTCCCTATTTAGTGTCGGCTCACAAGCGAAAGGTCCCTGGTTCGATTTCAGGTGGATGCACAAGTCCCTCTCATCCTGGGGGTTGCGTCAGAAAGGGCATCCAGTGTAAAACCTTTGTCAAATTACCAATGCAGATTAATCCACTGTGGCGACCCCTTGGGGAGAATACAAGGGAGCAGCTGAAGGTACATTTCATTTGAATCAACATATTTGATCAGGAAATAATGAATATGATCTATTTTTTACTAATGGAGGGTTTTGTTAGGAAGGGCATCTGGTGTAAAACTTCTACCAAATTACCAGTGCAGCTTAACCCCTTGGGGAGAATACAAGGGAGCAGCTGAAGGTTGATCATGTAAAAAGCAAAAAAACACCCTGAAGATTTATCCATATGTGAATGTATGTACTGTATATGTATAGATGTGTTTGTGTGTGTATGTACATGTACATTGTGTAATACTGTATATACCTATAAGCATATGTATATAAATATATCTTTTTAATATATTTATATGTATTGTGTTAAATGCAAATGTCTTTTCTATTCCTTGCATATGACGGTGTGGCTGCTCTGCAGTTTTGTTATACTTGTACAACAACAGTAAAAAAATTTAATTCTAATTCTAAAACCTGGTGATCAGAGCGATGATATTAATGGTAGCACTGACAACGGTAATGGCGATGATTACAATCTTTGTTGTTATGTGGCGGATGTTTGAAGTGACCTTTGGTCCTAAGTGCACGTGGCAGCTGGAAAAACTTGACACAGTTCCTGGCACACTTTATACCTGCCTATGTGGGTATAATAGTTAATGCCATCCATGTGTTTAGTTTTTTAGCTTATCCTACCTGGTTCTCTAGCCGTCATCGTCTGTGGTCTCCAATCAATACACCTTCTGTCCTGTCTCGCTACTCCTGAAGTCTCAAATTGAGCTGAATTAGAATTCAGCAAATATTTTCTTTCTCTCTGTGACAATGCTGCGCCATCTGTGTGGCCTGCAAATCTTGAATGTCTGTGGGCTCCTTTAAATTTTCACACCATTACATTTACCTCTTAAGGCTTATGTCACATTACCATTGCTTCTCTGCCAAACTGCTCACACATTACTTGCAAGCTCTGAGTAAATCTCACACACGGTGTGTCTCTACCTATCCTTGACAGTGTTAGATTTTAGAAAAAAGACTATGTTTTGAGTCTACATGGATGTATGCTTATTAAGGCTCATTTACCAAACTGTGTTTCTCCTTCAGAGCATCTCACAGACTGTCATCTATGGGTTTTAGCTATTTAATATCGCTGGGGGCAGTGTCATAACCAGTTTGTAGGCCACACTTGCTTGCTGTTGCTGGTCCTTCAGCCAGCTGTGGCAAAGATTGAAGTAATACGAAGAACCGAAGTGAAATTGAGTGTTAAATAACAATGAAAAGTCTCCATTGCAGCCACTGTCTATGATTTCCATGGTGTTTTTTTAATCCTGGATGCTTTTTCTGGGCTGTCCCTCTAAGTTGAGAACAACGCTGACACTCACTTCCTGTCCCAGCCTAGCCTACTTTTTAAACAAACAGCGTTCGACCTATGTCACAGTGTCATCCACACTGAGCTATGCACTGCTGCACTTTTGGAGGTCTGCATAGCAGCACGTCTGCATCAGTTGCATGCCCCTCTGCATTGGCTCTGTGTAGACAAATATTTTTCTACCAATTCATCCTGTTCTCACAAAACAAAGCCATTCAGTTCAGTTATATTCAGTTTTATTTATAGCGCTCCAGTTCACAACAAAAGATGCCTCGAGGCACTTTACACCTAAACAATCAGACGATTCCCTGTGAGCAGCACTTGGCGACTGTGGGAAAGAAGAACTCCCTTTAAATAGGACGAGACTTCCAACAGAACCAGGCTTAGAGAGGGGCAGAAGAGAGAGAGAAGAGAGAAAGGAGAGCAAAAAGAGACACAGACTATGGGACAGAGCAGACATCATTTAATGACATGCAGCAGTAGTAAATAAAAGCATGGGGAGTGAAATAGAGTGTTTATTTGGTCAATCCGGAATTTTTGGGGAATTATTTTGGATTTTCGGCCTACTCGTGGCCTCCTTCACTTGTTTTGATACCCATTTGCACCTCAGATTGAGAGTTTCAGTCAACAACTACAACTACAAGCCAGCAAGTTTAAAATATGGAATCAGTTCTTTTAGCTTACTAATATGTCATGAAATGGTGAGGGAACAGGCCTCACCTGGACATGAATTGGCCTATTTATTAATTATCCAATTACTTTTGAGCCTTTGAAAAGTAGGGGACTTGAATTAAAGCAAAAAATGTGCACTTTGATCACATCTTGATTGTTTGTGTCAGGGTGGGGAGTCTTGCATCTAAAGACCATGAGTGTGAATAATCACTAACACACTCACCTCTAATGCATGATCTTGTATTATTTGATTCCTCAACCTAATTTGTGATCTCTTATGACCAGGAATAATAAAATGCTTGTTTTTTTTCCCACCACAGATCTGGTTCTATACCAACAGCATCTTTGAAAATGCGGGTATCCCAGTTCCAGAGATCCAGTATACCACAGCAGGAACAGGGATTATAGAGATCATTGCTGGACTCATTGGGGTAAACATACAAGTTAGAAATAGTGCAGTTATAGAACAGCCGATGTTACCTTTGTGTTGTGTTTTTTCTTTCTTCTTCTTTGTTTAAAACTAAAGGGTGGACATCAACCTCATGCCTGTGTTAAATAAAGAACTGGAATAGGACAGCGTGTGGGTGAGCTTCGCATAAAGAAGGGAAACAGATGGAAACAGCTTGCTTAGCTCCTGCCAGAGTTAAAGAATACACCTACTGTCATCTCTACATGCACACATTTTATCCTCTTTGTTACTGCAGTTTCATCAAATCAAATCTGTGTAACCTTTGCACATTCTCTTTCCATAAGTCTTGGTATATGCACAGAAGAGATGGGTTAGGGTTAGTATTGCTGTCGGACTAACAGCAGTAGGATTAATATGACAGCTGTTGTGTCCCATCAGTTCTTGTGCTGACTGAATGATGAAAGGTGATGTCATAAAGAGATGAAAGTCTTTATTATCCAAATGGTTATTTTAAACAACAGCATTACCTCAAAACTATGACTGTTGGTACTATTATTTTTAAATGTTAGGCAGAGGTTGGCTAGCTACAGTATTTTTTACTGCTTTTCATTGTCTATGCTAAGCTGTTCTAAATAGGCAGGGACTTGATACACTAAAGTATACGGTTGTCTATAATTTTACAGTGTGTATCCGTTCATTTACATGTGTATTGTTTGTGTTCATTCAGCAGCATCTAACATGAGATCTGTGTCTCCCACAGTGTTTCACAATTGAGAAGCTGGGCCGGAGGCCTCTAATGATTGGGGGTTTTACTGTGATGGGTGTCTGCAGTGCTGGAATTACACTGGCCCTTATTTTTCAGGTGTGTGGGTGTGGGTGTGGTGGTGGGGTGTTATAGAGAGTTACAGATTACAAATTACATAGCAGTTTTTAGTAACTTGCATATTGCGCCAGTTCACAACAAAAGTCACCTCAAGGTGCTTCACACTGTAAAATAAAGACCCTACAGTATTAGAGAAAACCACAACAATCAGACCCCTATGAGCAAGTACTGGGTGGCTGTAGAAAGGAAGAACTCCCTTTTTAAAGGAAGATGCCTCCAGCAGAACCAGGCTCAGGGAGGGCCAGCCATCTGCCTTGACCAGTTGGGGGTAAGGAGAGAGCAAAGAGAGCAGAGAGACACAGAGTTTATGATTAATTTATTATAAAAATATGTAACATAATCTAAATGCTTTTGGATTACTTCAAATACTGAAACTATTGAATTTAAAATCCTTCCACTCACATACAAAGTCTTGAACAATCAGGCCTAATCCTATCTTAAAGACCTCATTGTACCATATTTCCCACTTCTCTCTCAGAGTGCAGGCCTAGTTGTGGTTCCTAAAGTTTTTAAAAGTAGAATGGGAGGCAGAGCCTTGAGCTATCAGGTCCCTCTCCTGTGGAACCAGCTCCCAGTTTGCATTCAGGAGACAGACAGACATGAATGTGTGTGTATGAATGGGTGAATGAGGCTTGTAGTAAAAAGCGCTTTGAGTACTCAGTTGGAGTAGAAAAGCAGTATGTAAGCAGCAGTTCATTAACTTTTTGATAAAGCTTATAGTTAGGGCTTAGTTATGTTGCAATGGGTTTAGGCTGCCAGAGGGCTTCTTATGATGTGCTGTTGGGCATTTCTTCTCCACCCACCTCTTTTCACTCCCCATGCATTTATTTGCTACTGCTGCATGTCATTAAATGATGTCTTCTCTCTCCCATAGTCTGTCTCTCTTCGCTCTCCTTTCTTTCTTCTCTTTCCCCTCACTCCAACCAGTTGAAGCAGATGGCTGCCCCTCCCTGAGCCCAGTTCTGCCAGAGGCCTCTTCCTGTTAAAAGGGAGTTCTTCCTTCCCACAGTCGCCAAGTGCTGCCGACAGGGGATTGTCTGATTGTTGGGGTTTTCTCTCTATTACTGCAGGGTCTTTATCTTACAGTGTAAAACGCCTTAAGGCCACTTTAGTTGGGAATTTGGGCTATATTAAAAAATTGAATTGATCTGCTCAGCCAGCTACAACAGTTATTCTGCCTGTGTGTTTGAAGAGAAATGTGATAAAATGGCATATGACTATAAAATTTTAAAACTGAACTTTTTACTGGACATACTATTCCGGCCTATGGAGTACTTAATAGTACATGCTACGGGCAGCTTAGTGTGTAGTGCATGCATTCCATGCAAAAAGACTTCAGCTCAAATTGACTCTTGTTTTGCCCTTCCTCCTTCTCTCTCCACATTACTTGTGAGTAGGAAGTGCGAGGAAGCGAGGGAAACAAGCAGAGGAAAGACAAGTGAACACATTCTAGTTGCTGAACAGAGGAATTGGTGTTTCACTTTCTATTGGCAGAATACACTGTGCTCCTCCTTTTTTATGTGCGGGGCCATGTAGCAGTAGGCTGACGATTGGAACTATGTTGTCAAAAGGATGGAATCCCCTTCCCATCTTAAAAAAATGAACTAAACGTGTTTAAACTGTCTGCTTCATTGTTGTGCTGTTCGTCCTCCTTGCAGGCTCATGTGTCATTCATGCGCTACGTCAGTGTGTGCTGTGTGGTGGGCATCATCGCTGGTTTCTGTATCGGTCCAGGCAAGTTACTCTATACGCCATGCTTCATTTAAATGTCAATAAATGCACATAGAAGACATTATAGTTAGACCAGCTATGAAGAGATTCAGTTGTCCAGGGTACTGTTTTGCTGTGGTTGTCCCTGATGTCAGTGTGCAGCGGAAATGTCACCAAAATTTTTAACTACCCCTACCGAAGCACAGTCTCTAATATATGACACAGATTCTTGGATAAAACCGTTTTACTGCAAATGTGGTTAAATTCACAGATATTGTGGAACACTCATAAAATTTAAAAAAAAACTGCAAAATAATGCCGAAGCAAATGGGGGATGCTGCACCTGAACTCATGTAGTGTCATCATTTAAGCTCAGATTCATTGGAAATTTGGCCTGACAGTGGGCAGAGGGTTCCTCTACACGTCTGGAAAAACTGAATGTCAGTATTTTGATGTGTTGAGGAAATACTCCCCTACCAACACAGAATACACAATAGGTGGAAATTTCAAATATGAGCATCTGTGATGAATTGATACTTTTTAACTAGTTTTGCTGGGATTGTATTAGAAGCACCAAACAGGGTTTGTTAGAAAGGTACTACTGTGCTGAATCCAGCAGTATATGATATGTGACTGTAGCAGGTACAGTCAGTGATCTACTCTACAAAGTGTGCAGTGTTGTTCCAGTAAAATAGAGAGGTTTGAAAGGGGTGGTCTGTCAAATGAGCCACCCCTGATGTTTAACTTCTAGATAGGGGGACAAAATGTATTTTACTCAACTAATGTCCTAGTTGCTAGCCCCCTTCAAAAATGATTGGCACAGAATCTTTAACAAAGCTAGATATAGTCATTATATAGACTATAATTAATAAAGGATAGTGACTAAGCCTGATTGGCGAGGAGTTACTTGATTAACATATTCAGGTTGACCCTATCATGAACTACAGTCTTTACAGATGCCTTCTGAAAATGTTCACGTAACTCTTTGAAAATGTTTAATAAAAGAAAAAACGTATTTATCACTGATTAAAAAAACTGAGTTACTAGCTGCAGCTCACAGGCCGCACTTCTCTGACTTCATCTAACAAAAACAATACTTGAGTGCACCCTGTACTTGTTTCATGCAGCCACAGTTGTGTTTTTGATCTGTGTTAGATGATTTCTATTGCACTTCCTGCTCTGTTTGTTTCATGTGAGCTAAATTTATATTCCTGATCAAAGCTGATCACACAGTTAGTGCTGCTTAAAATATTTGAATGTTCATGTTGTGACTGGATGACTCCCCGTGAGGATGTGTGTCTTCAAAACAATTTAGCTTTGCTAATTTGCACTAACAATTAAAACTACATTCTATAAGAGGAAAAAAATACTGTGCGTGAGAGCAAGGAAGTTGAAAATGTTTTTTCTAAGACCTATAATACAGCTTTGTTCTCAACTCCAAATCTTAAACATACAGGTCCGAGTGTTGACAAAGTCTAGAATTAAAGATATTTTAAAATGTTTTTAAAAACAATATAGGTTCATCAAACACACAAATACAACATAATATCGAACAATATAAATAGAATCCCAGACTATGAAGGGAAACATCCTTTCATATGGATCAAGATAACATTAAAACTATAACTGCACTATAATAAGAGTTTGTATATCACTTATCAAAACCAGTTACAGTCTCATTCAATTAATTATTTAATTAACTAATGTCCTAGCCAAGTCATTAATATGTCTGGACAAATATAGCCCCTGACCTTTCTTTCTAAGTACTAAATTAATGAATATAAATCATCTTATATCATTTAAATAACAATGCAGACACTCGAGAGAAAGATTGATTTTTGAAATAAAAGTCTTGTGGTTGACAGGGTCAAAAGCTTTTATCAAATCTAGAAAAACACTGAACAAAAATGTTTGAATATTTCTTCTGAAATTCAGGTTTGTGGTTGTATAGGCTGTTCACAACTTGAAACTTTGAGATCCTTTGTATAAACTCCTGTTAAAAATTTAAAAAACAAGGTAAAAGAGTTACTGAATGATGATTTTCAAAATTCTTAAAATCGTCTGAGTCATCAAATGATTAACAGCCAATGTTAAATCCCTTTAAGACATTACCAGTCTGAAAAGAGAAATTAAAAATCTGAGAGTGGAGAGCAGTAAGACAGTCACGAATTTTGCTGATGAAACTATATTTATAATCACGTCCATTGAGAACTCTTCTTTGGCACTACTTAAAACTGCAGAAACAAAGCTGGATTTTTAATTATAACCATCAGCACATTCCCTTGGGTTTTAGTAACCATCACCACTTAACAGACAGAACATACAAGAAACAACCATTTGATTAGTCAAGGGCAAAACCCAGTGGTTCCTCCTGTGTTCACTTGGGTTCTCTCTGGCTTCCTCCCACAGTCCAAATACATACCCCTTAGGTTAACTGGTGATTCTAAATTGGCTGTGGGTGTGAATGTGAGTGAGAATGGCTGGCAGTCACTACGTACTGTATGTCTTATCCCTGTGATAGACTGGCATTCTGTCCAGGGTGTATCCCACCTTTCATCCTCTGACAGCTGGGATAGGCTTCAGCCTGAATTGCACAAATGGTTATGAAAATGAGTGAATGGATGATTAACCCTCCTGTTACATTCGTTTCTCAGGAACAGCACTGATGTTCCTGGGTCAGTTTGATCACAGGCATGTTTAATTATCCAAAAGTGCCAGAAACCGTCTCATTATTAACTCCATTGCTAACCGTTTCAATCAATGTTTAGCACAGTGATGTTCTTTACCTCTACTAGATCCTGGTTCAATGAGCACAATTCACTTGTTTTTCATAAAAAATGCATGTTCCAGTAAAAACTGGAAAAACCTATGACAGTTTTACATGACATAAATTTTTTTTTAATGTTAGAATTTGATTTATTTCTTTTTATGGAGTGATGTGGATAAATTAACACAAGACACTTCTTCTGTTCGGGGTCAGATTGACCGGCTGACTTTCTTTGGAAGGCATATATTGCCTAAATGGGCAGCGACCTCTGAATGCCACCAGCCTTTCAACCATAGTGACATTAAGACCTGAGTTATAGAGTAGTGGAAGTTGCTCTACCCATTTGTCCCACACTGCCCTAACAGCTGCCGGCTTGTGTCTCTCTCCCGTCTGACAGCCCTTTTCTCTCGATTATCAAATGAGAAAATACAAAAAGCCTCCAGAGACATTCTGGCACAAATATAGCCCTGCCTGTCACTGCATCCCACAGACTGGACTGCAAATACATGAAATGAACTATTTTCATTGTATATGTTGATTACACTAATTAAGCCAATCAGATTGAAAAAAACATTTTTTGAAGTCTTTTTCTTGGATTTTTTTGACTATAAAATGGGTCATTTTGACCTGCAACATAACAAGTTGACTATAAAATGCCTGAGAAAATGTGTCTGATAAATACTTTTTTATTCTTAATTAATGGGTGACTTTGGTCTCTCTGTAGTGGTTGGCACGTTCACTTTGCACATGAAAGATCCCTGGTTTAAGTGGAAAATCGCTGCCAAACTGCCTATGTAGACTGTGACGACCCAGTTGAATTTCATAGAAGTTAGTTTTATATACTAAACCAGGTAGGCTGTGGGGACACAAGCCTCTCTCACCATGGAGGTTGCATCAGGAAGGACATCCAGCATAAAATCTCTGCCAAATCCACTGTGGTGATTCCTTGAGGAGAATACAAGGGAGCAGCTGAAGGTCTGTCTTCTTGTTAAAGGGCTGAAAATGTTTTGTATTCCTTGAGCATACCTAGCTAAAATTTTTCATTTGATGTACTACATTTCTTCAGTTCAATACCTGGTAATTAATAGATCATATTTAGTGTTATTAGCCATAGAAATAATATGTTTTAAAAGTCTGAGAAGATGTCACCTAATTCTAGTGTCTCTAACACTGTTTTCCGTATGCCAATTCAATTTTTCTATATTCTAGAGCCTTCTGTAAGGGAGACAAATAAAGCAGATTTTAATGACAAGCTTTAAAAATATTAATAATATGCATTATTCAGTATATCACTCCTGGTCACATGCTGGCTTGGGGCCTTACACAACTGGCCAATCGGCCCAAAAGCCTTATTACCGCCATCAAGTACAGAGGTTATGTTTTCGTCGGCGTTGGTTTGTCTGTGTGCTGGAATTTTTTTTATGGATTTCATAAAAGGAAGAGGTGATTAAATTTTGGGAAGAATCATGTGATGGGATCATGACTTTATAATTTAAATGCGCCACCAGACTTCAGAGTGAACAGTCTCCGGCCCTGAAGGGACACGCATGCGCAAACGAACACGTGACGTCACAGCGTCTGCGTGTGCTTGGCGGAGGTCTGCGCTCTCTGAGTGCTTTTCTAGTTGTATAAAGCTATAGGAGTATAAGAAATGATCATGTATTATAAAATCATGAACATAGATAATATAACTGCATGTGGATGTCCTGTTATTCTGCACATTTTTTCTAACAAAAAAAGGATGGTAAAAAAAGCACTCATGGTAAAAGTACTGGATGGCACGGTGGTGCAGTGATTAGCACCGTCACCTGACTACAAGAAGGTTCTTGGTTTAAGCCCCAGCTTTTTCCCTCTGGTGTGGAGCTTGCATGTTCTTCCTGTGCCTGTGTGGGGTTCCTCCAGCCTCCTCCTGCAGTCTGAAGATTTGCATGTTAGGTTAATTGGCTGTGAAGGTAGCTAGGAGATAGAAGGTAAATAAGTGCTTAAAATGTGTACAGTGAAGCAGTGTATGTAGTGGTTTACACTTTCGCCTTACAAGCGAAAGGTCACTCGTTCGATTCCAGGTGGGGACACAAGCCCCTCTCCCCATGGAAGGTTGCGTCAGGAGGGGCATCCAGCGTAAA
>VUQH01043452.1:1829-20368 GCA_015106775.1 Etroplus canarensis | reverse complement strand
CCCACAAAGGGCCCTCCTCCCAGCCACCCTCCTCTCGCAGGTGAGGCTCGGCAGAGTGCTGACTGTCTGCCCGGCTCGCCTTACACACTCTCTCGGCTCGCAGCTTCGCTCCGTATCTTACATGTGTGACTGACGGTGTGCTGCTTCTGACAGCTGTGTTACTCCTCCTCACATACAGCACATGCAGACTCGATACAGTGAAAACACATATTTCATGTAAATGGGCTAAAAAAATCTCTAATTTCGTGTAGATACATAAAAATTGCCTGATAATTATCTTCTTTTAATTTGGCATAAACATGATATTGAGCATGAAAGTGAGTTGGATATAGCAGTTTCACAAAATAACCCAAAGAAGGTGCACTTTCCATTCAGTTTTTGTCTTTACCAGCAGATGGCGCTTTCTTGCCATTAAAAAGGACCTATTGTGTCCATTTCCAACTTCATATTTTTAATCAGGGACTTTACTATAGTATCTTAGCATATAGAATTCAAAATAAACCTTATTTGTCTTATACTGGGCTTTTGTGCAGCTTCTCAGTTCATCCTCTGTCTCTAAGAAGCTGTATTAGCTCCCCCCCCCCCAAACCAACTTCTTTTTTCATCAAAAAAAGAAGAGTTGGCTATCAGCTATAGTGCTGTTTTCCTGAGATGACCATATTAGGGAGATCTGCTATCAGTGACATCACACAGGGCCAAGGGTAGAAAAAAAAAGTATTCAGAGCAGCAGTTTTGGCTCACAGGGATTACTTGCAAATACTTTAACGTTATCGTTTTAAACCGTGGCCATGTTTAACATGAGCATCCACCACTGTAACATTATACATCTAAAACAGAAAACAAAGAAAAGTGTATATGGTCCCCTTTTAAGCTGCTATACAGGCCATCTCAGTGATCCCTAGATGTGGTTGAATGTTCTGCGAAAAGCTGGTAATTGGACCTTTTTCTGCACATTCGAAGTTGTGCTGTGTCTTACAAACACATTTTGCCATGAGACCAGACTGTAGTGTCCTGTTCAGTGGACACAGCCCATTTGTAACATTAAACCACTAAAAACGGTTCACGGAGCGTTCTGTTGACTGGCCATCTTGGTGGTCCTAGTAGAGGCGGGAATCACCAGAGACCCCAAGATATTATCCTGATATTTAACTCTCGATACAACATTATTGCAGTTTTAAACTTTCTACAATTTGCTGAGCATTACAGTAAGATAAACTGTGAAATGCTGTGATTTACCACCTTTATTCAATTGCAAATTATATCCCCAAAGGTAAACTTGGTCAATATCTGTTTTATTGAATATTATAATATTCTCAGTTTGTTCCTCTCACTTCAGTCATTTTTATTAAAATGAGACTGTCAAGCAGACAGACTGACCAACACTACACTGAAACCTGCCCTAAATGACAAAAATACCTCTTTGTATTACTGTCTAGTCCAGCTTAACTAAACGCAAACATGTGGTTTACTGTACCATTGCATGCATGGTGTGCAGCTTGTACAACAAAAATTATGCAGCCCCTTCCAATTTCCCCCCTGGGATTAATAAAGGATTCCGATTCTGATTCCTAAGCAACTGAAGAATTAGAAAATATATGTAGATTAAATAGGTGGACTGGAAAAACAATTGATTTTATTATTCAAAAATCTATTTATATTTGCAGTTTTTATGATAGGATATCAATGTTTGGCATCCCTGTATCGATACAATATTGCCACGCAAGAAATTTGCATTACACTACTGGAAAAACCATCACCTGGTTCGTAGATACCTTGAGGAGTAACATGGATTGTCAGGTTTTGCTGATGTGTGTAACAGATCTCTGACAAGAAAGACATTTTGACTTCACATTGGACACAGATTCAACTCTGTTACTCCAAGTTAAAGGTTGTTAAAGCAATAATAAAGGTCCATTTACAGTCCCTTTCTAAATTATCGGAACAGCACGGCTGAACTACCAATGAGAAGAGAAATCAGAGTTTCTGCCTTTATTCTCTGCTATTTACATCTAGATATGTTAAAAACATAACAGATTTTGTATCAAAACTGCTCCTGGAACATTTTCAACTAAATTAAAGTCAAAAATACTTCTTATTCATTTGCACATCCCTTGTTTACAATAATTGCATCAAGCCTATAACCCAGAGACTCAGTCTTCTCTCTGAAATGCATGTGCAGTTGGGTTCAGATCCGGTGTTTGCTTAGTATCATGAGCAGATCCCTTCTTTCTCTTTACTTCGGCCTTTCCGTCTCTTTGGTGGAGGCTGATCACTTTTCACTTCCGATGAGTGGTTTGCATTCTGCAGTATGGCCTCTATCTTGTTCTCTTAAGTCTCCTTAGAAAAGCGGACTGTGATGTTTCCACCCCTGCTGTTTGGAGGCTGTTCACGATGCTACAGACAGGAGTTTTTGGGGGGATCTTTTTGTACTTCTCTTACCATTTGTCTGTCGTCAGTTGTTGTTTACCTTTAACAACCAGTTCGATGCCTGCTGCTCGGCAGACCGGTGGTTTCCTTCTTTATCGGGACATTCCAAATTGTGGTACTGACTGTGCCCAGCGTTTTTGAAATACCTCTGATGGGTTTTCCCTCTTTTCTCAGCTTCAGAGTGGCGCGTTTTTCTCCCGTAGAAAGCTCTCTGGCGCTCATGTTGGTCTGCCTTTCTTAACAACAAATGCGGTTGTCACAGGTGGAGGCCAAAGCATACACCGAGAGTAGATATCCAGGGCTACTTAACGATTAAACAGTCACTCTTATATAACATGCCTGGGAAACAAACACCTCTGTCACTTGTCATGTTTCTATACTTTTGCTCACTTGAGAAACTGGGCGGTTTGATACAAAAATGTGTCACTCTCTATGTTGTTTAACATATCTAGTTGTAAATACCAGGAAATAAAAGCTGAAAAATATGACTCTTTACATCTTATATGTTATTAAAATTCCCGTATTAAATGAAGAAATACTCACGATGCAGGTTAAACGAACAATCACACAATTTATTTTTTTACACCGGTGGAGCTCAGTCCTACATGCACAGCAGTACACACAGGAGTGAACTGAAGTAGCGCTCTAACAGCTTTTATCTCTCTCTCTCTGGAAGAAGAAATGTCCGCGAGTTGCCTGCGTCAACTGGGTCTTCAACGTTGCGTGATACTTGTGGCTTTCAAACTAATCGGGAGATACTCCTTTTCATAGGAAAGCAACTCCCTTATGGAAGTAGCTTCTGGCCTCCCAACAATGAGTGAGCATAAGGGGTTACAATGCCTTTCTCATGGCCTTGATAAACAAGCAAAGCAGTATTTCTAACGTTTTACACAAATGTATTCAGTGCTGTTCCGGTACTTTGGGAGGGGACTGTAGCTGTGGTAGTCAGCCTGCACGCCCCTTTAAGATGGCTTAACAGTAAAGGGATTGCAGACTTTAAAATGTTTTTAGAAAAGTCCAAATGTCTGACTTTACACTGTTTGATTTAAATTTTCCACATTTCAGCCCTTTGTAGTGACATCCATTTGTTCCTGTACCTGCTGTATCTGTTGTCCTCTCTCCTTCTCTGTCTGTCTGTCTGTCCTTTTCTGTGTCACTCCACACTCGTTCATAGGGCGCACTTCTGGTGCTTTGGTCTTGTCTCACTAGTAAGTACACAGAACCCATAGACGACCCATTTCTCATTACGCAAGCATGTTCATCTGCAGCAGCATGCAGCTTTGCAGACCTGCCCAACCTGAGGCTTGTTATCTGATTGCTGAATATTCTTTGCTTTTGATTTTTTTAACCAATACTTGGAGCAGAAGAGACAAAGACCGACTCCCCGGCCATTCAGAACGGAGGCGAGGAGGAGAAGCAGACCACTGAGGAACTGGAGAAAGGAATGAAGGCTCTTTCAACCAACGACACCTCCTCTACACCTGCCGCGCCGCCTCCCAAACCTCAGGGCGGCACTCCTGAGGGTTCACCCTCCAAGTCCCCGTCCAAGAAGAAAAAGAAGTTCAAGCCACCGTCGTTCCTGAAAAAGAGCAAGAAGCAGAAGGAGAAAGCAGAGACCTGAGACGCTCGGAGACACGCGCCAAACCTCGGTGAAATACTACAGTGAAATATTTCCTAGTGTATGACGGAGTAGCACGAGGAGTCAACCACATCAGATCTATTTAAAGAGCCATTTAGGATGCCATTCACAGACACGGCGTACCAAACTGACACTCACATACTCTACTGTACCACTCACATATTATAACACGTGGTAACTCATCTAAAGAAGGTTTAACAGAAACACTGGTGATTATTTTCACATAATATTTGACCCTGGTGGGACACAACGCAACATTCTGACGCACTACTTCCCATCACACGCAGTTTCTGTATTACTCACGTCTCATTTTCACCTGCTGTGCTATCACTCCATCACTCCACCCAACTGTACAGGCATTCAGACATGTTCCTTTCTAAAACTGAGGCTACTGCTGTGATCAGATTTTTTGGTTTTTTTGAAATCCACAACTTTTCAAGACACAGCGGAAAATTCACGTCTCCATGAGTTATGCACTCTTTTAATCCATGTATAGGCACGACCACGTATGTAGATCGACATTCTAGTATTTGTTCATGATCATAGGCATCTTCTAGTCACCATTTGGTTCTACTTATCAGATAGATGTTGCAGGTATGCTATGTGAGCACTGGTGCAGTACTTGTAGAAATAGGCTGATAGCTAATGATTGTGCTCTGCCTAATGCTGGTTTGGTGTAAAAGGGGGAAAAAAAAAAAATACTATCAGCCTGTTCTCACAGCAGGGACGAACAGGGAAAAAGACAGCGGGGGAATATAACCTCTCGCAACAAGCCGCTATGAACGCTTTTATCAAAGCCAAAGGGATGAAGCATAAAGAATTTGTTGCTTGTCAATGCAGTCCAAAAACCAGTAACAGAAGGTACTAAACATTCCACTTTTGTCATTTTCTTTTTAAATGTGCAGAATACCTCTCAACAGTAATGATTTTCTGTTTAAACTAGTAGCTGACGCTGATGTGTGATGTTTGCTCATGGTCTTAATTTATTTTATATTAGAATGTATAATGTGAGTGTTGCAAGGTTACCATGTATCTGTCATTAAAGGTCAAGTTTGATTTAAAATCACCGCGGCGTCTTGTTTGGGTCTGTCTTACTCTGCTTGACTTTCATGAATTTCCTCTTTGGGGGTGTTTTTTTTATTTTTCTTCTTGAAAAGATTCTAGAGGACCTCAAAAAGGGTGATTGTAAAAGGCAAATTTACAAGCTATGGACATTATGAACTGAAAGCCAGCCACAAGCTCAGGACAGTTGTTATTTCAGCTAGGGGAAAGCAGAAAATTCAGTTAGAAATTAAAACAAACCAGAAGCACTTGAAAACTGAAAATTCAGTGAATGATTTTAATGTGCAAAGACCTCCGGCCTCTATAAACACACATTAGGAGATGTGGCTTCCCCGTAATAATGGCTATATTGGACAAAAGATGCTGAAGATGGAGCTGCCAGGCGGGAGAAGAAGAGGAAGACCACAGAGAAGGTTGATGGACGTACTGAAGGAGGACATGCACAGGGTTGGTGTGAGGGAAGAGGATGCAAGGGATAGGGTGAGATGGAGGCAGATGATCCGCTGTGGCGACCCCTAAAAGAAGAAGGGGTAATAATTGTTCAATATTAGCGGGCGCTGATTATTTGCTCTTTATTATTGAGCCTTAACAGCCAGGCGCCATGAAGCACCACAGAAGTGGACTCTGCTCCAGCCCGATAGAGGGCGCTCTTCACCTCAAAGGTTAAAAGCTTGAATATCAGTCACAGGAAACCAAAGAACGAAGAGTAGCCCGGCTAAGAGCAGCGCTTTGTAGCGGCCGTTAAAGACATACAAACAAACTCCAGCTTGTTCGTGTAGAAACTGCTTATTTATTTATTTTTTTTGTATTTTCTCCGAGCTGAGTGTTTTAGCTGTTCGGAGAATGGGCAGGAGCAGGAGTCGAACTCCTCCGAGACGAGGTGAGGAACTGAAGTAGCTCTGCTAACGGTGTTTGCTGTTCTTTCACACCACAAGTACATTCGCTTTGTGTAAGATGCGTCTCTCTCTCCCTCATAATGATTTTTAACCCTTACCTTCGGGGCTTTAGAATCAAAGCGATATTACTCGACTGTTGCGTTCTGCAGTAACTGTCCGACGTGAACAGAACGTTCTAGATGCGCGAAGAACTCAGCGTAGCTTCGGTATTGAGCGGCATTCACGGACTCTCCACAGAATAGGACAAAACAAAAGCCCGAGTGTTCTCCGGACAATTCTCCGCTTTTGTTGTTAAGTTTTTATAGCAGTTCGTTACTCAGTGAAACCGAGCTGTTGCACAGTTATAGCTCTATAGCTACACGTAGCTAAAGCCCTTGTGTTAATTACTGTTAATATTGGATTCTAGATTAATTACTGCTAAGTTGTCAGTTTTTCCACCATGCTAAAAGCAGCACGTGTCAGGATTACAATAACTTCTACCTACATAAACACCAGAGACTGAGATCCAGCCGTTACAGCCACTGATGGTAAAACTACAATAATTTACAGCCTGCATGAATTGATTAATTATAATAAGTCTAGCAGCAGGAGTCACAGTGAACATACAGCAGTGGGTGATTAAACTACAGTAATTCATTAGTGGACATAAACACAGATATTAGCTAAATGGGTAAAACGGATTTCAGTGATTACATTTTACTTTATTCTTAAATCCTTGATGTGTAGTGAGTGTAGAGAGCAGGTGCAAGAGAGCCTGGAGAGGTGGAGGTATCCACTGGAGAGAAGAGTCAGTAGAAGCAAAACAAAATACATGTGTGTGAATGAGAGGGAGGCAGGTTGAATGGTGAAGGTGGATGAGTTTAAATACCTGGGATCAACCATCCAAAGCAACGGACAGAGCACAAGAGAGGTGAAGAAGAGAGTGCAGGCAGGGTGGAGTGGGTGGAGACGAGTGTCAGGGGTGCTTTGTGACGGAAGGATAGCAGCAAGGGTGAAAGGCAAGGTCAATAAAACGGTGGTGAGACCTGCCATGGTGTATGGTCTGGAGACGGTGGCACTGACAAAAAGACAGCAGGCAGAGCTGGAGGTGTTCTTTAGGATTAACTAAAATGGAGATGGTGAGCCAGGCTCTGTCAGCCAGCATCAGTGTATAAGATAAGATAATCCTTTATTGTCCCACAGCGGGGAAATTCACATGGGTTGCAGCAGCATCAGACAAGTGTGAAAAATCTACTATATATATACACTCTGCATGTACAGTATATTATATATATGTACACACGTAATTAAATAAGGGCAGGAAAAGAAAAGAAAGAGAACTCAATACTCTACAGACATATTTACATGGAGTGTGGAAGAACATATATAGACATGAATAAACAAAAATAAGAATATGCAGTGTACTGCTTATACTGTGCGGTGTTTGGTTTGTGTGGTCTACTGTGAGCAGTGCTGATTGTAGAGTCTAACTGCAGCAGGAAGAAAAGACCTGCGATAATGCTCCTTCACACACTTGGGGTGAAGTAGGCTATCACTGATGGAGCTCTCCAGTGCCCTCAGAGTCCCATGCATGGGTTTGGAGTCGTTGTCTAGCAGAGATGGCAGCCTGGCTAACATTCTCCTTTCGCCCACCACCTGCACTGGGCCGAGGGGACACCCCAGGACAGAGCTGGCCTTCTTAATCAGTTTGTTAATCCTCTGCCTGTCAGCAGCTGAGATGCTGCTGCCCCAGCAGACCACACCATAAAAGATGGCTGATGCCACCACAGAGTCAAAAAATGAGCCTCACACATGCTTTTCTGGATGAATGGGCAACATTCCCCACAGTTACACTCTAAAATCTTGTAGAAAGTCTTCCTAGAAGAGTGGAAGCTGTTCCAGCTGCAAAGGGGGACAAACTCCATATTAATGCCGATGGAGTTATAATAAGATGTCAGAAAAGCTCCTGTAGGTGGCCCAATACTTTTGTCCAAATAATGGATTTAGTGACATCAATCGCAATGCAGTAGTTGTAGTTCTTTGAAAAAATTATAATTTTAAATTAATGCAAGAAATGCATAATACATTAAGCATTAGTCATTTAGGTATTTCTGGGTCATTTCATGCCCTTCTGCATCTTTGCATACGCCCGTTTTAGTTTTATCCCTGATTCATCTGCTCGTACTTATGTTTTAAGCTAATTGTTCTGAACACAGGAAGCACTACCTACATATGAAAATATTGGATAAACTGTAGGCTTTGTGCAAAGTTAATTATAATTTCACATACAAAGGGGTGCACATTCAAATATATTTTAGATCTAAAAAATACCTGATGGGTCTCAGTCTGGCAGTTATTTGCATGTTCCACTATAGATTATGCCTTAAATGACAATATATCATAATCTGAATCAGTAAACCGTTGTTCATAACTGCCATTTGAAACGGTGGGTGATTCATGTTATCTTTGACATGTGTGACATCAAAGATTGTGTGCTCTGTTGTGCACATATCTGATTTCTCACCAGCATCATTCTTGTCACAGCTTTCTCAGCTTCAGTCATGTTATTAACAAAACCACACTTTGAAAACACATCACATCTCAATGGGGAAAAATTATGCTGGACATCTGTACTGATATAGACTGGTTAATGTGTTGGAAACCAAGGGATGCGACATCATTTGATAGAAATGAAAGTGATCAACCTACAGAGGGCTGAATTCAAAGACGCATCGAAAATTAAAGTGAAAAAATGATGCAGCAGACAAGTCAATTCTGTTGAAATTTTAATGCAGCAACTCAAAATGGTACTCAGTACTTTGTATGGCTGCCATGTGCTTGTATGCATACCTGACAGTTTCAGGACATGTTCCTAATGAAACAGTGGATGGTGTCTTAGTGGATCTCTGCCCAGATCTGGGAACCACCAGACCAGGGCAACACTGAGCTCCTGGACAATCTGAGGTGCAACCTGGCAACATCAGATGGACTGAAGCAAAATGTTTCAGAGGTCTTCTGTTGGATTTAGGTCAGGTGAGCATAGGGGCCAGTCAGTGGTATCAATTCCTTCATCCTGCAGAAGCTGCCTGTATATGCTTGCCACATGAGCCCGGGTCTGACAGTGGGTCCAAAGATTTCATCCCAATACCTAACGGCAGTCACAGTGTCTTTGCCTAGCCTGTAGAGGTCTGTGTGTCTCTCCATGGATATGCCTACCCAGACCATCACTGACCCACCACTAAACCAGTCATGCTGAGCAATGTTAGTGGCAGCAACATTTTTCTGCACGGCTTCTCCAGACCTGTTCACATTTGTCACGTGCTCAGGATGAACCGGCTCTCATCTGTTAAAAGCACAGGGCACCAGTGGTGGACCTGCCAATTCTGGTATTCTGTGTCAAATGCCAATTGAGCTCCATGGTGCAGTGAGCCAAGGGCCCACTAGAGGATGTTGGGCCCTCGGGCCACCCTCGTGAAGTCTGTTTCTGATTGTTTGCTCAGCGACATTCACATCAGTGGCCTACTGGAGGTCATTTTGTAGGGCTCTGGCAGTGTTCCTCCTGGCACAAAGGAGCAGGTACTGGTGTTGCTGATGGGATAAGGACCTTCTACGGCCCTGTCCAGCTCTCCTAGAGTAACTGCCTTTCTTCTGGAATCTCCTCCATGCTCTTGAGACTGTGCTGGGAGACACAGCAAACCATACTGATGTGCTATCCTGGAGGAATTGGACTACCTGTGCAACCTCTGTCGGGTCCAGATACCGCCTCATACTGCCAGTAGTGACAGACCCTAGCCAAATGCAAAACTAGTGAAAAAACAGTCAGAAAAGATGAGGAGTGAAAACATGTCAGTGGTCTCCACTTATAAAACCATTCCCCTTTTGGGGATCGTCTCATTGTTGCCCCTCTAGTGCTCACCTTGTTGATTTCATTAACACCAAAGCAGCTGAAACTGATTCACAACACCCTCTGCTACTTAACTGACCAGCTCAGTATCCCTGAGGTTTAACTGACTTGATGCTACAATCTGACTAAAAAGTGTTCCTTTAATTTTTTTGAGCAGTGTAGTTGAACTGAAGCACAGATTGAATTTCTGTCCTAACAACAAAGGTGTTTGAAGGCACGCTGGTTGAATTCGCCCAATTTTTCATATGTGAAATCGTATGGTTAACTTGTCATGGTGTGACAGGGGCTTTAAAGGCAGTGGTCCCCAACCTTTTTTGTACCAGGGACCGGTTAAATGCGTGAAAATGTTTCCGCGGACCGGGTAGAGGCGCAGGGGCTCCAATAACAAAAGTCTTTGTCAGTTCATAGACTGTAATCTGAATGCAACAATTACACTTGATATAGAAAAGGTACGTGACCTGCGCATTGTGTACTTCCAGTCCCGTCGTGTTGCTAATAATCGTTTGCTCGTTCTGTCCCGAAAAAGCTCTTCAGTGAATTTTATTTTTGGCTTATTTTATTTCAAGGGTTAGCTTGCGTCACCGATGCATGAAACGACGTTCCAGAGTGAAGTACGGGTAGTGAGGCGAGGGCGGAAACAGTCGTTTTTCAAAATAAGATCCGGAAGAAGAAAAAAATAACTAACATTTTAACCACAAAACTTTTTCTTTGCGGCCAGTACCAAATGGTCCATGGACCGGTACCGGACCGGGGTTTGGGAACCCCTGCTTTAAGGACTGTATTTCTGCATTGTCCTAGTGTTAATTTAAAGGCCACATGGCAAAGAAAAACCCCAAACCTGTATTTTCAGCACTAACATACTTGAATGGTACCAGTGACATTTTATAGACCCTCACATTGAGGCGATCCTCCAACTCTTCTTTAATTTGCAGTATAGTTGAACTGTGTTGCAGAGAAATGCAGCAAAGTATTGAAGAAAACTGGCATCAAGAATGTTGTTAGAGTATATAAATACTGGCTTGCCGCTTAAAATTCTACATTCCATTTGATTTTTCTCCTCTTCCCTCAGAGAGAAGGCGTTCCCGCTCAACTTCTAGGGAACGCGAGCGAAGGCGAAGGGAGAGGGATCGCTCTCGTTCTCGAGATAGGGATCGCCGCAGGACTCGTTCGCGGTCTCCTCACAGAAGGCGCTCAAGGTGAGTTTTTCATAGTCCCGAATTGCCTTTCTGTTTGCTGCTCTATCTGTTTTTAGAGAGTTTTCAGGAGTATGTGTTTTCACCTCCATTGTTATTTTAGAGCTATTCCCCCTACAAAAATGTAGTAAAGTTTAGCCATAGTAACTATTGCCACCAACGTTCCCTCTAAGCTGCGCGCGTGCGCAATTGCGCACTGCTCCTGCGTCCTCTGCGCTCAGCAAATCCTTGCAGCGCGCATGCAAGCGCGCAGCTTAGAGGGAACATTGATTGCCACTGTACATCAGCAAAACACTATTGAACTGTCATAAAAAAGGAACTGTTTCAGACTAGTTGCTGTATATTTATGGTTTTCTTTGTCGTTTGTTACACGAACAACACAAAGTACTACAGTTGCAGCTCTTAGTCATGATAACCCGTCCTGTAGCCATCTTTGTGCTCCTTCTGCAGGTCTCCTCCCCGACGTCATCGCTCCTCCTCCCTCTCTCCCGTGAGACAAAAGGACAGACGAGACGATGAGCGCAAAGACACAAAGGAAAAGGCAGCAAAGCCCATTCAGATCTCAGGTATTAGACTTTTTCTACACACACACTAAGCAGGGATTTTCATTTTGTACTGTTTTTGGCAGTTTCTGACTGCAGTGATAAACGTGAGTATTTTTTTAACAGCGGAGGACATGCAGGGCAAAACAGAAGAGGAGATTGAGATGATGAAACTGATGGGATTTTCTTCATTTGACACCACGAAGGTGAGAGAGTGAGGCTCTTCTGTGTTTTTGTGCGGCCACAGGGGGGCGCAGTTTGTCCCTGCTAACGTTTCTGCAAACCTACTGATAACTAGAGGACGCACACTGTATGTTTACATTCATTTTACGTGTGGTTAAAATGGTGTTGCATCAGTGTGCTACTGTGAAGAGAACTTCCTCAAACACTGTTGCTGCTGTAATTATCACAGCAGATGGTATCGATAAAGCAGGTGGCTCATGTATAAATAAACTGGGCACTATTCAGACGTATTTTACCCTTTACTTTTTTGTTTGAACTATGGTCTTTTGGGATACAGCAATTGATTATTTTGGTAAACGATTATTCTACTGATTATTCTTGCAATTAATCAGATAAGAAATTTTACGTTTTTTTACCACCTCCTCAAAAATTAACAGCTTTTTGAGTTTGAGTCACTGAGCACTGAATGTGTTGGGAAAATTCTAAAACTACAACTCTGCTGAACCCTATGCAAAAAACATGAAACACCACAATGTTGTACTTCTGGTCATAGTAGAATAAATAAAGAGACAGTGGAGAAGAAGAACATTCTTTACTAATCCCCGAATGGGGAAATTCTAAATCACAACACACTCATTAGTTGTTATATACACGCACACTTTTTACATGCACACTTTTTAACACACAACAGATCCAGTGACTTGCAGTTTGGAAGAGGTGAAGGAAACCAGGCAGCCCATTACAGGCACCAAGGAGCACAGTAGGGGTTCACTGCTTTGCTCAAGGGCGTCTTAATAGTGCTTGGGTGGGACTGAGCTGGCACCTCTCTGGCCTCCAGTCCAGGCAGGTCTTGAACCAGCGGCCTCAGCAACCCTCTGGTTCCCTCCTGGTGCACAACAGTGCCTGGCCTCGTGTGGTGAGAGTATGCGGGCAGTTCCTGGAGGATGAAGGGATGATACCACTGACTGGCTCCCGCACTTGCCGGACCTAAATCCAATAGAGCACCTCTGGGACCTTATGTTTCGGTCCATCCGATGCCGCCAGGTTGCACCTCAGGCAGTCCAGGAGCTCAGTGATGCCCTGGTCCAGATCTGGGAGGAGATCCTCCATGACACCATCCGTTTTCTCATTAGGAGCATGTCCCGATGTTGTCAGGCATGCATACAAGCATTTGGGGTCCATACAAACTACTGAGTGCCATTTTGAGTGAAATTTTACCAAACTGGACTGGTCTGCTGCATCATTTTTTTTACTTTGATTTTTTTGAGTGTCTTTGAATTCAGCCTCTGTAGGTTGAGAATTTTCATTTCCATTAAACGGCATCCTTTTGTTCCTAACACATTACCCAGTCCATATCGGTATGGTCAATCCAAAATGTTAATAAACCTCAAACCTGAATATTAAGGAAGTGAAAGTGAGGTTTTGGCTTTTATATACAAATATCTGTGTGCACAGTTATTAGGCAACTGTTAGTGTGCACAATTATTACACAACTCAAAGAAAAACAAAACATTCCCATCTGACTTGTTTATTTTCATCTGTCAGAGTGAGAAAAATAAATAACTCAAACTTTACAAGTGAACATTTCTCACATTTCAAAAAATAAATCAGTGACCAATATAGCCTCCTTTCTTTTCACTAACACTCAAAAGTCTTCCATTCATGGAGTCTGTCAGTTTGTTGATCTGTTGACCATCACCTTGTTGTGCAGCAGCAACCACAGACTCCCAGACACTGTTCAGAGGGGTTTACTGTTGTCCTTCACTGTACACCTCACATTAAGAAGGGCCCACAAGTTCGCAACAGGGTTTAGGTCAGGTGAGGAAAGGGGCCATGTCATTATTCTTTCATCTTTAAGGCCTTTTACTGGCTAGCCATGCAGTGGAGTGCTTTGATGCATGAGATGGAGCATCGTCTCATCTCGTCTTCTACCGCTTTTCTGGGGGTCCGGGTCGCAGGGGCAGCAGTTCGAGCAGAGAAGCCCAGACTTTCCTCTCCCCGGCCACCTCCTCCAGCTCTTCAGGGGGGGACACCAAGGCGTTCCCAGGCCAGCTGAGAGACATGGTCTCTCCAGCGTGTCCTGGGTCTTCCCTGGGGTCTCCTCCCAGAGGGACGTGCCCGAAACACCTCCAGTGAGAGGCGTCCAGGAGGCATCCTGATCAGATGCCCGAACCACCTCAACTGGCTCCTTGCATAAAAATCATGGTCTTAAAAGCTGCAGAGTTTTTTCTGTACAACTGCGTGAAGAGCGTGTCTTCTAGAAACTGGCAGTAGGTTTGGGAGTTGAATTTGAGTCCATCTTCAACCGGAACTGGCCCAACAATCTTGTCTTTAGTAATTCCAGCATTTCATTTTTACAGCAGGTTCAGTAGCATCAGTGCTTAGTGACTCAATGTTATAATGCTGTTTTTGACCTAAATTCTTCAGGTGGGTGTGGTTAAGAGAAAATGCAGTTGGTTATCTGATTAATTAATTAATGGAATTATCAATGGAATAATTCATTACTAAGCTAATTGATATCAGCAGCCTTAGTCCAGAGGTGTTATTGAAAAAGAAGTTCATCGAAAAAGTTTTTAAGGGGACACCAAATTAAGGAGAAAAAACCTTGGAAGCCACAGTTTTAAGTTCATATTATAGCCTATATAATGATTTTCTCAACCTAATTCAGCTATATCATTTCATTATTATATTTACCTCAGTATTAATTGAAAAATGATCCTCACATATTAGTCTTGTTTTTAAAGGCACTATTAAAGTTGAGCAGACAACTAAACTTCATTATTTTGAAATATGTCAGATGGTAACCGTGTTTTCATGCAGGGTAAGAAGACTGACGGATCAGTTAATGCGTATGCCGTCAATGTGACCATGAAGAGAAAATACAGGTAAGTAACAAGCATTTCTAGTTTCATAGTGTTGCTGGTTGGTGGTGTTAATACACCAGGTTTTTATGACGTGAAAAAATGAGACCCCAATAAATCATTTCAAAACATTTTCCACCCTTAATGTGACCTATAACCTTTACAATTTAGTTGAAAAATAAATTTGTTTGGGGAAAATATAAAAAATTGAAAATGCACAATACGCTTTCTGCATAAGCGTGCACACCCTGAAACTAATACTTTGTTGAAGCAACTTTTGCTTTAATTCCAGCATTCTTTTGGGGTACCCCCCTGCCATCAAAGTGACTGATTAACCCCAAATTAAGTTCAGCTGCCCTGGTGGGATTTTCCTAACAGTTACTCAGTTGCATCCTACAGTACAAGTCATGGTTTACAGGGTGCTGACAAAGCATCAAAGGGATCTTATTGTTCAAAAGTATCAGTCAGGAGAAGGGTACAAAAAATTTCCACAGCATGATGACACAGTGAAGACAGTCGTCAGGAAGTGGAGAAAATATGGGACCACCGTGACATTACTGAGAACTGGACATCCCTGAAAAATTGATGAGAAGATGAGATGTAAACTGGTCAGGGAGGCTGCCAAGAGGCCTACAACATCACTGAATGAGCTGCAAGAATTTCTGGCGAGTACTCAAGTACTGGTTGTGTAGTACATTTGACAACAATCTCCGTATTCTACATATGTCTGGACTATGGAGTAGGATCGCAAGATGAAAATATTTTCTTACAAAGGAAAACACCTAGGCCTGGCTGAATTTTGCTAAAAATAAAAATGCATCAGGTCTCCCCAAAGCATGTGCAAAATGTGTTACGGTCTGATGAAACCAAGGTTAAACTTTCTGGCCACAATTCCAAAAGGTATGTTTGGCACAAAAACGGCTGCGCATCACCAGAAGAACACCATACCTGGGGTGAAGCATGGTGGTGTCAGCATCATGCTTTGGGCTTGTTTTTCTTCAGCTGGAACTGGGGCTTTACTCAAGGTGGGGGGGGGGGGGGGGGGGGACTTGTGAACAGTTCCTGATACTAGTCAGTTTTGACCCAAAACCTTCTGCTAGGAAGCTGAAGCTGAAGAGAAATTTCATCTTTGAACACAACAATGACCCCAAGCACACATCCAGATCAATAAAAGAATGTCTCCACTAGGAGAAAATTTAAGTAAGAGCCCAGACCTAAATCCAACTGAAAATCTGTGGGGTGACCTGAAGAGGGCTGTGCACAGGAGATGCCAACACAATCTGACAGATTTGGAGCACTTTTGCAAGGAAGAGTGAGCAAATATTGCCCAATCAAGATGTGCCACGATGAGCTCCTACCCAAAAGGACTGAATGATGTAATTAAAGCAAACAGTGCTTCAACAAAGTATTAGCTTCAGGGTGTACACACTAATGCATCCAGCTTGTTGTAATCTTTATATTGTCTCTCCTGCCAGATTTGTTTCTTTTGCCAATTGACTTGTACGGGTTATAGGTCATATTAAAGGCAGAAGACGTTTTAAAATGATTTATCATGGTCTCATTTCTTTACATCAGAAAAGCCTGGTTTTTGAACAGGGGTGTGTTCATCTTCCTTATCCACTGCATCTTTGGAGATGTTTTCATAAGCTCTTGTTTTGTTATAAAGTGAGAGATCTGTTTGAAGTTATTATTTGAGCCCCAGCTGTTAGTCATGTTGCCGAGTTACGTCAACTTTTCTGTCCTCCCCTCTCACAACGCGCATTCACAGCATCTATCAATGTTAAAGTAGCCAATCACTTCAGCAGGTGTTTCTATGCAGAGATGCTAGCGCTCCCATTGGTGCTTGATGATGTAATCTGTGTGTGTTGGGAGGGAAACAGTGATATAATGTTTTCTTATATATTTATTTTGCAGACAGTACATGAACAGAAAGGGTGGATTTAACAGACCACTGGACTTCATTGCTTGAGAGCATCAACAACTTGTGTTATCCAAGAAGTTTACCTCTGTCCTCTCCTTTATAAAAGTGGATGACTGTGCTATTTCCTGTTATATCCTGCTTGTTCTGTGTGGTGTAACAGTCCTGTGTATATACCTTTTTATAAGTGAACGCATTCTTGTAAATAGTAGTGCCTGCAATAAGTACTCAGAGCTGGGTGTTGGTAGGGGACTGAGCTGGATGTTTTATTTGAAATAAAAGCGTTTCAAAAACATGATTTTTGTGTTTATTTGTTTGTTATTATTCTGTCTGCTATCTCCTCCCACGCCACTCGTCACAGAGAAACAGTTCTGTGCGCTGAATCAACCGGCTCGGCAGTGCCACAATGGCTGTTACTTTTGTCAGGTGTACATTTTACAGTGTTATACGTTATTTGAGAAAATGTCTCCAACAGTTGCTGATCAGAGAGCTGTCTTTTGATCTTTTCCTGCGGTACCCTCCACTTTATTAGGTACACTTGTTTGCCTGCGCAGTTAGACTCTGGCCACGTGACTATCTGATAAGCCAATCACATGGCATTAACTAGCCTGCCACTTTATTAGGTACACATGTTCAACTGCGCTTTTAGGCACGGTTGTTGATACCAGACAACAACGGCAACAATCGCACTGCAGTTTCACCAGAAATTGCATTGTCCAGTTATTATTGGCGGTGGTAGTAGTGTCCCCGTTGCAGTAGTGGCTTACACATTTGTCTACGATGGTTAGATTCCTGGTGGCGACACAAGCCCCTCTCACCATGGAGGGTTGCATCCGGAAGTGCATCTGGTGTAAAAGTGCTGGTAATTTACCGATGCAGATTAAGCTTCTGTGGCGACCGTTTGGGGAGAATACAAGGGCGCAGCTGAAAGGTACGTTAGTAGTAGTAGTATTGGTATTCCTCAGAGCTTATCTCCTCCAACACAGCTTGTCACAGAGACACGGTTGGCTCGCTGAATTGACAATTACCTGTTACTTTTATCAGCCGTACCTTTTGCGGTTTTCACATTAACTAAGAAAAAGGCTATTTAAAAAAAGGCCATCAAAAGAAAGATCAAAGGACAGATTTGCTTTTATCTCTCCTCTTTAGATTCCTGTTTAACTGAACATTCATGCAAATATCTGATTAGCCAATCACATGGCAGCAATGGACCAGCCACTTTACTGGGCACACCTATTTATCTGCACATTTAGACTTGCCGGCCACTTTATTTGGTACACCTGTTTAAGTGCACATCCATGTCAGGGAACCGTAGTTCCCTGGCATGGATGCCTCAAGGTGCTTCACGCAGTATTGGAGAGAAAACCACAACAATCAGATGATCCCGTATCGTAGTCTTCCTTCCCACATTTGCACTTGGCAACTGTGGGAAGGAAGAACTCCCAGAAAGAATCCTCTGGCAGAACCAGGCTCAGGGAGGGGCAGCCAGCTGCCTTGACCGGTTGGGCGGTGAGGGGAAAGAGAAGAGAGAAAGGAGAGCTAAGTGAGACACAGCCTATGGGAGAGAGAAGACAACATTTAATGACATGCAGCAGTAACAAATAAATGCATGGTGAGTGAAAAGAGGTGGATGGAGAAGAAATGCCCAGCACAAGTAGGTCTGCACTCAATGAGGTCTTTAAGATAGGATAGGGCCTGACTGTTCCAAGACTTTGTGAGTAGAAGGATTTTAAATTAAATTCTGGACTTAACAGGGAGCCAGTGAAGAGAAGCTAATATAAGGGAAATATGATCTCTCCTTCTAGTCCCTGTCAGTACTCATTGCAGCACTTTGGATCAACTGGAGGCTTTTTAGGGAGCTTTTAGAACAGCCAGATAACAATGAATTACAATAATCAAGCCTAGAAGTAATAAATGCATGAACTAGTTTTTCAG
>VUQH01043451.1:0-12600 GCA_015106775.1 Etroplus canarensis | reverse complement strand
CTCCTCTCCCCTCATCCTGACTTTGTTTTACAGAGGGACCATCGAGAGCATCCTGAGCAGCTGCATCACTGCCTGGTTTGGGAACTGCACCGTCTCGGATCGCAAGACCCTTCAGCGGATAGTGAGCACAGCTGAAAAGATCATTGGTGTCTCTCTTCCCTCTGTCATGGACATTTACACCACACGCTGCATTTGCAAAGCAAACAGCATTGTGGGTGACCCCACACACCCCTCACACACACTCTTCACCCTCCTGCCATCCAGGAAGAGGTACCGGAGCATTCGGGCCCTCACAACCAGACTGTGTAACAGTTTCTTCCCTCAAGCCATCAGGCTCCTCAATAACCCAGGACTGAACTACAAAAAAGCCCCCCCCTCACACTCACCCACACACACCAACAACTCAAGAAGGTTTTTCAGCTTGCTGAAGGCAGTATATGGACCTTCAAGGCCCAACTTACCATTGCTCTCTGCTGATGGGTCCACCCTGATAAAAGACAAGGTGAGTATTATTGAACGGTGGCGAGAGCACTTCTCCAACCTCCTCAATAGGCCCTCTATTGTTAACCCCTTGGCACTGGACTCCATCCCACAAAGACCAGTACTACAGGACCTTGACCTTCCCCCCACTTTGGATGAAGTCAGCAAGGCCATCAAACAGACCAGCTCTGGCAAGGCGGCAGGTGTCAATAGCATTCCTGCTGAATTGCTTAAAGTAGCAGGGCCAAGAGCACTTGAGGCATTTCACAGCATTTAGATCAGCATCTGGGAGGAAGAATCAATGCCGCAGGACTACAAAGATGCAACTGTTTCCCTCTTCAAGAAAGGCAACAGAGCTGACTGCGGCAACTATCGGGGCATCTCACTCCTGTCAAGTGCTGGGAAGATACTTGCGTGGGTGATTCTCAAGCACCTGATCCCTGCAGTCTCAGAAAAAACTCTACCCAAGTCTCAACGTGGACCACAACACTGTTGACATGGTCTTCTCAGTGTGACAGATCCAAGAAAAGTGCATTGAGCAGAACATGTATCTGTATGCCGCCTTCATAGGCCTGACCAAGGCCTTCGACACCGTCAACAGGGAGGCATTCTGGACGATCCTCAGCAAACTGGGCTGCCCAAGAAAATTCACCACAATCATACGTCTATTTCATGATGGTATGCAGGGTCTCGTCCAATACAGCGGTGATACATGAGCACCATTCGACATCTCCAACGTTGTGAAGCAGGGCTGTGTTCTTGCTCTAGTCCTGTTCAACCTGTTCTTCACGTGTGTTCTGACTCGTGCCCTCCAAGACCTCAGCCACAGAATCTACCTGAAGTACAGACTGGATGGTTCCCTTTTTGACCTCCGCAGACTGAACGAAGACGCTTGAGAAACTGATCCATGATGCCTTGTTTGCTGATGACTGTGCCCTAATGGCACAAGCAGAGTCTGATCTCCAAGTCATTGTCAGCAAATTCGCAGAAGCTGCTCGCCTGTTCAGCCTCACAATCAGCCTGAATAAGACAGAGGTCATGTACCAACAAGCACCAAGTAGCAGAGCGTCACTGCCATCCATATCCATTGAGGGAACTGAACTGAAGGTGGTCAAGCACTTCCAGTACCTTGGAAGAATCATCTCTTCTGATGGCTTGCTAGACAAGGAGATCGTGACTTGTATCAGAAAAGTCAGTCAGTCCCTCGGCCGCCTGAGAAACCGGGTTATGAACCACAAAAACATCAAGCTTGAACGGTTCGACATGAAGTCTCTGCGGTCAATTATGGGTATCAAATGGCAAGATAAAGTGACAAACCTTGAAGTCCTGGATCGAGCAGGCCTAGCCAGCATCGAGGCCATGATCGTCGAGGCCCAGCTGCGATGGACGGGCCGTGTGATATGTATGGACAGTACACACATGCCGTGCCAGCTGTTCTATGGCGCCCTCACTCACGGCCACAGAAAAATTGGACACCCCAAGAAAAGATTCAAGGACTGACTCAAAGACAACCTCAAGTACTGCGGCATCCCACCAGTACAGCTGGAAACCAGGGCTCAACAGAGTTTGCTGTCATTAGAGAAGCCTTCAACACCTTTGAGAAAACCAGGCGTGAAAAAATCACCTCTGCAAGACAGCGTCGAAAGGCTCCAACCGCAGCTCCTACCCCTGCTGCAACGTTTCAGTGTCCGCACTGTCCCAGAATGTGCCTCCAGGATAGGGTTCCATAGCCATCTACGAACGCACAAGTGAAGTCTACACAGCAATGACGATCTCATCACGATCGATGGTCAACCCACAAAATCTACTGTAGATGTAAATGCCAGGTAGCAAATGATGAAACACTGATATCTCTTCTCATTTCATCTTTTTATTTCAAATGCAAATGTCTTCAGTGCACAGAAAAAACAAATTAATGGGCCTTGTTTTTCCAATACTTTTGGGGGAGGCTGTAAATGGAATTGCACTATGTGCTGGGGGAGTGCTTTATTCTGATTTGCTGCATACTGTCTATTAATTCCTGAAAAACTACTTTGATTACCTCCTTATCTAAAGCAGGTAATCGCATGAACGAGTGTATCATCAACAAAGGTTCTATTTACAACTTTTAGCAACAAATAAGTAGAATAATGTGTTTTTTTACATTTATGGAGAATGTGACATCTTTAATGACTAGGATGCAGCTAATGCCAGTGAAAAGAGAAGTGCGGAATGGTATGCGTTTACACCAGAAGAATAAAAACTAAATATCAGAGTAAGGGAGCTAATGATGTATTTGCCCTAAATGCAAAGCAATACAAAGTGCAAAGTCTTGAAATGTTGCAAATATGTGCCACATGAAGAGAACAGAGGAGACTATGCAACTGTTTGAAGTTGTGTCAAGGACAAGTTTAGTGTCATTATTTGTGGGCAGTTGGGCTGCCCACAAATATGTTAACTTTTCTATAGACACACACAAAAAATGGGGAGTACTTAGAGAAAAACTAATGAATCCATTGCCAACAGTTGGCAAAAATTCCAAGGGATCAGAAAACTCACCCACTTCCAAATCATATCAAAGCTTTGCCCTAATACTACACACACCTTACAAGACCCTGTTGGCGTGGTAATGATCGCATTAGTTAAAGTGCCAGATGTTAAGTTATAACTTGTGAAAAGCTTTAGATTTTGACATCTCAAAGCATCAGAATGTAAGTTAATTGCTTTAATGTGTTTTTCTCTCTTTGGTAATGACCATGCCGTGTGCAGGGTATTCCCCTTGCAGACATCCATAATTGGGACTTAATAGATGACATATAGGCCCTCACATTAGATAGTTGACTCAGCGGAGTCAATAAATTTCAGCTTATCAAGACTACAGAGAGCATTATCTCTCAGACCTTTCAGTAGGAATGACAGTCTCAATGCAAAGTGCAAGCCTTGCAGCTAATGCTAGAAGTAGTATATTTGTTATAGTAGCAGAAACTCTATAGTCTCTCACATTTAAGTATCAGGGATAATCTTTTTTTTCTGTCTGCGAAATCTAATTAAAGATGCCCCAGACAGAACTATCAAAATCTTTAACAAGACAGCCCCTGAGGCAAACTAAAAAGATCTTCTTCTTTGTAAACAGTTTTTGTCTGGAAAGCTGTAAATATAATGCACCAGTAGCTCAAATAGGAACGCTGCTAGGGAGGCATCAAAAACAACCAACAGTTGAACTGACAACTTCCTCCATCCGTTTCCATAAACATGAGCAGCATTACACCTGCAAAGGTGAGATATATTCCATGATTGCTGTATTAGATTGAAGTAGTTTTAGTTAGTACTACTTAATAATGTTTAACTGTATCTTTATAGTTCAGTTTTTGGCAATAAAACTGCAAAGTTCTAAGTTATGTAAAAAGTGGAAGGTTGTTACAGTACATACCAGAATGTTCCTTTTAATAGTTCAGCTTGATGAGCTGAGTCCAAAATTTACCAGAAGTGCTGATGCGGGGATTTAACAAAATATTTTATATCTTCAATTATCTTAACCATTTCTAGGAGCCTAAAAGCACTGATTTGCTACCATGTGACTGGCTGAGCAGAAATGAGCATCTGAACAGGTACCTGATGAATTGTAATTATTTAATTTCTGGATTTCTTATTTGGACTTGAATTGCCCCATGTTCTGGAGTAATAAAAGTTTATCATTCCACCTACTTTATGTCTTGCTGACTCTGCTTCAATACATTGCTGGTACGATGTGTATTGTAAAGCACAATGTAAATTCTGCACTTGAGGCTCCATGGTGTGAGAAGGTAGCCACACGCTAAATTTGTAACCAGGCTATGAAAGAAACAACAAATGGTTCTATCATTCATTAAACTGTGATATCTCAGTGATATGCCATGAAAAGCGTCATCCAGTAAGTGCAAAGATCTATTACTGCATCTGATGTTTACCCAGCAGTCAATAGTTGGTGGTAAACAGTTCTTTCAATGACATGTGTTAGCAGCACTGGGCCCACTGCCTTGATATGACAGATTAATCTGGCTTATTTCACTGATGAGTGTTCTTTACTCTGGTTTAATGAGGCTGTTTACATGCTATGCACAAACACAGCTGCACTTGGTTGGGCTATGATTCTGTCCAACTTATCATGTTGAACCGCCACAGCAACAGATGCTCCACATGTTTAAGTGCAGACGTTGGTTTCCTGTCATACATCAAAAGTTCTTTATCAACACTGTTGCCTTATACAGGTGAAAAGAGGCAATACAAATACATGATACATCACTATTTACCCAAATTACACTCAAAAGTATTTTCTTTCTCTATAATTCAGCTTTCCAATTATTTTTTGGAAATCACATGCTGTCTAAGAAGTTTACAAGAACTGGGAATTTTTTTTAAATAATTCCAATAAAAGCTGTTAACAACAAATGGTGCAAATAGAAAAAACATTTGCAAATAAAAGCAAAAACAGCACCAAGGCCAAACACTCCTGGGGAAAAAGTTTAAATTTTAGGTGCCATAACTTGAAATTTTGTAGTTGTGAAAATGTTTTAACAATATAATTATGCAAACAGTGAAAGCATCCCTTCCATTAACAGGAAACTGGAAATAGACAGACCAGGAAAACATCTTTCAGAAAGAAAGTACCAAGGTAAACCACAAACCTTATGCACATTCCTATCAGCTTCCTCCCAACCAAGAGAAGAAATGTAATGTCAACAGTATATTTACTGTTATATTATACATAAGATATTTAGATTTATCAGAACAGGAAAACAGCACTTCAGTGGTTACTAAAACTTACTGTGAGAGCCATACGTTTTGGCACAATGACAGATCATTTATGATTTTGCCTCTGCATGCCACCACAGTGGGTTTTAAATCAAACAGTAAAAATGTCATCAAAGTGCAGACTTTCAGTTTTCATTCAAGGGGTCTGACAAAAGTAGTGCATGAACTGTTTAGGAATTACAGTCATTTTATACACATACCTACATATACCTTTTTCACAGGCTCAAAACTAATGGGAAAATTGACTGACAAGCAACAAGAGTTGATTCCAAGTATTAAACTTTTATTTGGTGGCTGTTCACTGAAACCTTTAATAAGAGGTCAAAATTGATGTCAATGCAAGTGAAGGGGGGTCATTGTTAGGCTGAAAACCAAAACCAATGAGAGATAACAAAAACTTTAGAAGTAATACAACAGTGGGGAAAGGGTGCACTAGTAAATCTCAGCAGCTTCAAAAAACCTGGAAGACTACAGAAGGCAACTGAAGTGGATGATTGCTGAATTCTTTGATTGGTTAAGCTAAACCCATTCACAACATCTACCCAAATAAAGAACACTTGATTTGGCTAGATGTAGGAGGTAGATGTATCATTGTCAAAAGCTGCAAAGAAGAGATGCCATCAAGAATGCAAATACAGAGGGTTTACAACAATGTGCAAACCACTTGTTACATTCAACAACAGGGAGGTCAGATTAAATTTTCCAGAGAGCATCTAGAGCCTGCACAGTTCTGGAAAATAATAATAAGAAAACTCTTTGGACAGAAGAAACCAAGATGAACTTGTACCAGAATGAAGGGGAGAGAAAGGAATGGAGAATGAAAGGAACAGCTAATGATCTGAAGCATACCAGATCATCTGTCAAACATGGTAGAGGGAGTGTTATGACACTGGCATGTATAGCTGCCAATGGAACCAAGTCACTTGTGTTTATGACGTGACTGCTGATAGAAGAAGCAGGAAATATTTTGTTTTCTTCTTTTTTTCTGATGTGTACAGGGCTATACTCTGCTCAGATTCAGCCAAATGTTGCAAAACCGGATGATGCTTCACAGTTTAAATGGATAATGAAGTGTCAAAAACTATATTCATATTTAAAACTATGTTAGTTTGTCCAAATCTGAAGTAGGGGACTATGTTTAAAAATGGCCCTAAAAAATTTAATGCAATTCTTTTGTTAAATCCCTTTAATTAAAACTGAAAGTCTGCTCTTTGATCACATTTTGACCATTTAATTGAATACATTTATCAAATAAATTAAATTACCAAATAGCAAATTGTTCTAAAACTTACAGACCTAACTGTATGACTGTTCATGTCAGAATCTAATAAGCAACACTTGGGTTTGATATGGCAAAATCCTTTTATTCCTTAATTCCATATCCCTCTGCCTTAATGAGATGACAAAGTGTGGCATGTTAGACAACAGTAACTAATAAGATCATAAACTTTAAATATTTTTTTCCTCATGCTTCAATTCCAGTGCTCATCAATTACACATGCTGGCTCACTGCTATGGTGAATTACTACATTTCATTGAAAAATAACTATTGCCAATGTTATTAGTTACACATGTGCATTTTTTACCATGACAAAGCAAGCCATCCGTCATGAGAAAGGTCTTTTATGTAGGTCAACTTGGCTAGACATGTAATTTTTTTAAATTTTGCGTAATAAGTTTCTGTAAGAGTTTACAAACAATGTACCTATAAAGAGTAAGAGGTATTAAAATTAATTATGGTTAAGCTGTTCTGTCTTATTACAAAACGCAAAGGTGCAATACTCAGTAAAGAAAAATGTGATTTGACCCCACCTTTGAGCCATTGTTTTGTGTCATTTTGACACTGAAACTGAATGAGTAACTGAAGAATTGTTTTACTCACTGATTGAGTAAAACCAGGAAGAGTAGAAACAAGTGTCTAAACCTAAAAATCTAAGTAATGTCGCACTAACTAAGCAGCACTAATGAAAATTCTTTTGTTTAATGAAGAAGCTGATTTTGAACTCAAGTTGGCCAGAAAACCAGTCTCTGATCCAGCACACAATGGGATTCTGTGGTTCACTTTACTTCACTGAGCAGCCTACATTGTTGCTCTTTGAAGTCATCAGTGTGTGTGACCACAGCAACTGAACATCTGATTAAGGCTGCACTGTAGTAAAAGTTCTTGAAACATTGTCATCATATCTTTATATGGGTAAAAGAATATACAATAAAATGAACCTTCAACTGCTCCCTTGTATTCTCCCCAAGGGGTTGCCACAGCGGATTAAACCACAGTGGTAATTTGGCAGAAGTTTTACACCGGATGCCCTTCCTGAAGCAATCCTCCATGGTGAGAGGGGCTTGTGCCACACTAATTTCCAAAAATACTTGTCTGATTTTCAGTGACAGTTTTTTTCTAAGTGCTTTAAGTGATCAGTAAGACTAGCAAAGTACCGTATAAATGCAGAACATCTGCAATTTACCATTTTATATAGTTTCATGAAAGTTTCATGACTTAAATGATAAAAATAAGATAGTAACTGGGTTATAAACCATTTGCTCCTATTGCAGATAAAACTGATTAGAATTGAAAGACTAATTATGTTCAGTGAGTTCTTGGAGAAGAACTCACATGTGATGCATTAATTATTTTCTGAGTTGTTATAGTGTCATGGCTACAGATGGTGGCAGTAGTGTGAGCTCATTCCCTATTACAGAGGTGTCAAACAGAGGGCTAGGGTCCACAATGAGCCCATCAAAGTATTTAATATAGCCCACTGGATGGCTCTGGAAAATGAGAACACAGGTAGTAAATTTTGGACTTTAACTGTATTTTTGTCAGTTTTACAGCCTTCTTAATGGCAACAAGATATACTTTTATCCTGTCATACAAAAGAATAATGAAGTAAGGCTTTTGTATTGTTAGTATTCTTTTAAATTACCAAAAAACTTCCTGTTTTTTGTATGAAGTTGTCTCTTTTTTGCTCATTGTCTCTAAATTAACAGAAAACACTTTGGGTAAAGAGCTTTGAATATTTTGTCTTTTAATTTGTAATTTTACACATTTAGCTGTGTTAATGGCCCTTACAGTTGAAACTTCACTTCTTTTTCGTAAAGCAGCCATGTGTGACATTTTGAACAGCAGGAAAAGGATGCAAGTGAAAGCAGAGCCAAGGATTAAATGGTGGATATTAAAGAAGGAAGAATGTTGTGCACAGTTCAAGGAGGAGTTGAGACAGGCTCTGGGTGGCAATGATTTATTACCAGATGACTGGGAAAGTGTAGCTGAGGTGGTGAGGGAAATAGCCAAGAAGGTATTTGCTGTGTCATCTGGGCAGAGGAAAGAAGACAAGGAGACGCTGTGGTGGAATGAGGAAGTACAGGAAAGTATTCAAAAGAAGAGGTTGGCAAAGAAAATGCGGGATTAGACAGGGAGATAAAGAAAGTAGACATGAGTACTGAGAGTCTAGATACACAGCAAAGAGAGAAGTGGCCAAGGCAAAGGCAAAGGCTTATAGTGAGTTGTATGAGAGACTGGACACCAAGGAAGAAGAGAAGTACTTGTACCAATGGGTTAGACAGAGAGACCAAGTTGAAAAGAATGTACAGCAGGTCAGGGTGATTAAGGATAGAGATGGAAATGTACTAATATGTGAAGAGAGTGTGTTGAGAAGATGGAAGGAGCACTCTGAGGAGCTGATGAATGAGGAAAATGAGAAAGAGGTCAGATGGAGGGAAGATGGTGAATCAGGAAGTGCAGAGTATTAATAAGGAGGAAATAAGGACAGATATGAAGAAGATGAAAAATGGAAAGGCAGTTGGTCCAGATGACTTACTTGTGGAGGTATGGAGATGTCTAGGAGAGAGGGCAGTGGACTTTTTAAATAATCTTGGTGAGCAAGAAGATGTCTTAGGAATGGAGAAGAAGTGCAATTGTCATCTTTAAGAATAAGGCTGATGTATACATCTGCAGTAACTACAGAGGAATTAAGTTGATAAGAGATGAAAATATACTGTATATGAAGATATGGGAGAGAGTTGTTGTAACTAGGTTTAAAAGAGAGGTGACAATCAGTGAGCAGCAGTATGGTTTCATGCCCAGAAAGAGTACTACATGTGCAATGTTTGCTTTGAGGGTGTTGATGGAGAAGTACAGAGCTGGTCAGAAAGAATTGCACTGTGTTTTTGTGGATCTCGAGAAAGCATATGATATGGTGCCAAGAGAGGAACTGCGGAATTGTATGAGGAAATCAGGAGTGACAGAGAGGCGTGTGAGGGTGGTCCAGGACATGTATGAGGATGGTGACAATGGTCCAGTGGTACATCAGGGATTGAGTCTGAGCCCCTTCTTGTTTTCTTTCAGCAGTGACAGACAGTTGACAGATGAGGTTGGACTGGAGTCTCCATGGACTATGATGTTCGCAGATGACATTGTGATCTGTAGTGAGAGTAGAGGAGGGATAGTGGATATACAGTACTGTGCAAAGGATGTTGAAGATAGAGCTGCCAGGCAGAAGGAGAAAAGGAAGGCCAGAGGAAGTTCATGGATGTACTGTAGTGAAGGAGGACATGCAGAGGGTTGGCATGACAGAAGAGGATGCAAGTATTTTTTGTCTTTTGCAGTGAAAGTTTCAGTAGCAGCACTAACACAAAAATTAAAGGAAACAGAAAAATAAAAACTAGTATTATATGTCTGTTCTGAACTACTGTAGAAACATGGACGCACAACATGATAACTCCTGTGGAAGGGGACCCGGTAACATTGTATGTATATGTGTGTGTGTGTGTGTGTGTGTGTGTATATATATATATATATATATATATATATATATATATATATATATATATATCTTTTTGTAAGTGACCAAAAATTCATTGATTATTTTCCTAGAGTGATTTTATACTATAAAAAGCATAAATATGTATGTCAGACTCAATTTCTGATACCAGATCACCTTAAGTCTTAGACACTGGCTGTTTAAATTATTTTTCCATTTTTGGGGTTTTTGTAAATATTTGTAATGACTTGGCCTTTGATGTAAAATAAGTTTGACAGCCCCGCCCTATTATATCTGCTCAGAATCAGTCTTTTTGGTTGTCTTCTCAACTGCAAGATAAAAAGATTAACCCAGTTGCCTTCAGAAAATCCAACACTACGTTTAAATAAAAACTGAAGGTTCAACATAAGTAGAAGCTGTAAAGGACTGGGATAAACGCCACTGGGTAAAATAAAACTGTTTGAAAAACATTTAAGAGGACAGAGCAGCAGCGGGGATCCGGTGAGTTCAGTATACAAACAAATCCCTGTAAAACCATTACATCCTGGAAACTGCCTTTGCTTTCTCTAAATAAAATCTCCAGTCTGTAATCGCCTCAGAATGAATAAGCTTCTCAGGTTTTTGGAAGAAATTTTATAGATTTTATCAGTCACGAAACAGTGACACCAACAGCTGCTCAAATCTCCCTGAAGTTAGCTTATTTATTGTGGAGACAAAACAGGTGCCAGAAATTAAGCAGGCCAATTGCCTTAGGAGTTTCTGAAAGCATACAGTAAACCCAAAGTTAGTTATCTTTTTATAATGATCAGCACATCTCATTAAAAGATCAAAACCAGCAATGAAATCCTACTATCAACTATTGCCTGTAGCCTGCACTGGAACCTGAAATGTGAATGTCTCCAGGCCACAGTATACCAATTGTCATAAACAGTTTTACTGTTATGAATAATTTCACCACCCAAAAAGATAATAATTTATTGTTATTTTGTGATGTAAATATACTTTTTGTTGCAACACAATTTTCTCAACACAGGTGCGTAAAAGTAAATACATGGTTTAACTTCCAATAAGAGTTAAGGAATTTCTCTATGTCAATAAAACCTCATTTTTGACACGACACTTTTATATCTTGCAGAGCTCTGAAAGCCAGTTTGTCATTTTTATAACATAGATGAGGAGTTGGAAACTTGTCAAAAACAACACTTCACAAACTTTAGCCACACTACCAGCTAAGTGAGGCAATGCATAAAACCACAGCAGTCCTTTGGGGTACTACTGCCATTATGCTTCACATGAGAGTGAGCATTTGGTTGTAATCAACATGCTGTAGAAAATGACATTTTGACAGGAACTTTGATTGCACTAGATCAACAAAGTTACCACAATTTATTCTGTAGGGAGCATTAATAGAGGGATATGATTTGGCACAGATTTTATACCTGATGCTCTTCCTGAAACAACTAGGGTAACTAGATGTTCCTCTTTATGTGGAACTGCACAGCATTTTTAACCACTGTCTTCCTGTCCCACATTTTGACTGGGCCTTCAGGGCATACACTTTTCTAAAGTCTGAGTTTGTATTGAAGAAAGCAGCGAAGGCTTTTTTTTTTTTTTCATTGGAGCAAAGTGAAAGTCAGCCTGTGTAATGCTATTCCAATCTGGGAAAGTTACAAGTGTCCAAAAATATCACAGGCTTTGCACAATACCTTTAACCCTCAGTTACCCCAGAGAAACTGCTCTCCACCTCCTGTTAAACTTTAAAATGGCAGGTATAGAAAGCTAGTAACTGTCTAAGTTATTTTGGCTGGGATATTTATTGAATTAGTGATCAGCAAGTCAGTCACATTTTTTCCACGCCAGTGACCATCAGTCAGTTAATTTCCCAGAAATATATACCAAAAACTATGCTACTTTGAAAAAAAGTCTGATCAGTCTGATTGATTGCAGAGTGTTGTAATATATCTTGGCACTGTGTAAAAATGATTGTTATACAGGTCTTACTTCAAGACAGATTTATGATGACGATGATATTGATGATGGTGGTGATGACTAATGACTTTACCTGCTATTATGTGTCTCTATTTACAGTTTTAAATGCTGCAGCCATATCCAAACTCTCCATCACTCAAGGATCATTGATCATCATGCCATTATGTTTATTACAGCTAACAAAAAAGTGATGTTTAAGTGATAAGCCAATTATAGTTAGAACATACATAAAAGGTCCTGAAACTCAGATTATTTTAAATATTAAGAGACAAAACAAGTTTGAAATAGACATGAGAAAAAAAAACATGTAAACCTACCACAAGTTGGAAAATCAGACTCAACTTCTTCTCCTCAGTTGGACTTTTCAAAACAAATCCCCACCTGAACTGTGTGTTAGACGTTTAGTGAGATGTGACTCATCACCATTTGGCTTTAGGGCACTGTCTGCTCTCTCAGTTCAGTAAATTTCTCTCTCTCTTTTGGTCCCACCCTCTCTCTCTCTCTCTCTCTCTCTCTCTCTGTGTGTGTGTGTGTGTGTGTGTGTGTGTGTGTGTGTGTGTGTGTGTGTGGGGGTGTGTGTGTGTGTGTATGTTCTCTGCAC